>VWZO01010828.1:584229-659031 GCA_013396975.1 Bucco capensis | reverse complement strand
TTTTTCCCCCCCCCCCCCCCCCCCCCCCCCCAGTAAAACTTTTGGTACATTATTTGATGTTTACATTAAAATGTGACATTATACAAGGAAATTCAGATATTTTGCTAACTGTTTTGTTTGAGGAACATCATTAAAGAAGAGATTTAATGTTTGTCAAAGCTGTATCCAAATTAATCTAAAGTTTTGGCGGGGGAGAAGAATGGTTACCAGGTTATTTATATCTAGCAGTTGTGCTCAGTTTTCTACCAACCTGGTTCTTGAGGAATACAAACTGGGGGGAAAAAAAAAAATAAAAAAACTAGGGGCTATTTAAAAGTTAAAGAACCAACTGTGAATGAAAACTCAGAAGATAAACTTTGTCCCTAAGGATTTCTGGTCTTGCACACTGTTCAGTCTTCAGCGGCTTGGGGATACCCTGAGGGGTGTCTGGAGGCTTCCCCAGACCAGTTCTCCTCCTACTGACACTTGAAATAACCTGAAATCTGGGAAAGGTTTTCCAGGGACTGAGCTGGGTGTAGCTGCAGTATTCCTCCACTTGCTGCATACAAGAATTACCATTTTAGAGCTGTGTGAGGGTGAGTTCAGATTTTTACAGCTGTCCATGGGACACTTTACTAATGAGCAGTGGCTGCTCATGAAAAATCAGATTTTTGCTCTGGTTACAATCAGATTTTCGTTTGGTTTTTGTTTTTGCATTTGACTTCAGCTTTTAAGGCAAAGGTCTTTATGTAATGGGGTTGATTTAAACTCAGTACACTGCAGAGGTTTGCATATAAATTTTTTATTATAAATCTTTGCTGGTTTATGGTTCAGAAACTTGGATGAGAATTTTTTCCTTGTTTTTGCTGTAGAGGAAAGCATGCCTAGCTCCTTAATTTATCTCCTAATGTCGATACCAAACAAATGATGCTGGGGAAGGGGAAAGCCCCTAGCCAAGTTGTGGCATCAAATGAAGAGCACCCAAAAAGAAGTAGAGGCCAAATTCTGCAACCTAGAGTCAAGCAAAACTACTGTTAAATGGGATTTTGCTGAGCTGAGAGCTGCAGAAATAGGTCCATGGGAAATTTGTTTGCAAGGGCTGGACGTGTGCTCTGTCTAAGTTAGCCTCAGTCTAACTGTGCCAGTTCTCCTCCACGGAGTGCCTGGCACTGCTCCAGGAGAAGAGGAATCTATGTGCCTGAACCTGGTAGTCTGTGAAGAGTTTTTGGGGAGATGTGCAAGACTCTGACAGGGAGAGGTAGGCTTCAGCTGCACTTCACCTCGCCGAGGCAGCATTGTCATTTCAGGGCTTTCAGAATCACTCGTTTCTATGGAGCAGTCTTTTGGATTCTGTTCACCATCTTTGAATATTAAACTAATAAACATCACTTGTTAATTTACTGCTATCTGTCAGTTAGTTAAGGGGGAGATGGTCACATTTCACCACATTTTACTCTGTTTTGTGCTGGCATTTTATTTACACTGAAGGTATTACAATGAGCATTTTCTCTCTGTCTCACAATTTCAGTTCTATCACTTTAGGAAACACCCTGCTGCTTTCAGTTAGAAGTCCTCCTAAGTGCTCTCACCCAGGAGTTTGAGGATGGTGTGGTTAGAGATCATCTGACCATCAGCTTTGGAACTGTTTAGCATGGATCAGTTGCATTTCTGAGAGTTATTTTTTTTCCAAAGGATTATTTATTTTGAAATGTCTTGTCTATAGCCCTGAGCAGGAGCTTTTGGTTTTAGAACAAATAATCCAGTGTTTGTTGAAGTCATAGCTGTTTAAAAAACCCTAAACTATATTGTAAACTGTTCTAGGGCTTTAATCAACCTCATATTAAAATCAAATTAATAATCTTATTAAAATCCTTAGGGATGGCTCCAGTGGGCACTGCAGCTCAGGCTGCACTGTACATATGGAGCTGTTGCAGTTCCAGGGAAAATTAAGAATTATGACTTTGGTTTGTGTAAATTCTCATCTTGGAGGGAATGAATGAAGGCTTGGGCACATAAACCAACAAAGTGTTTGGCTGCTTGGCCTTTTCATACTTAAAAGTACAATTAGTGCCAAATCCTGTGCTCCTTGTCCAGGAATAAACCCCCATTGTTGTCTGTGGAGAATCCAAATGACAAAGTCATCCAGATCTAAGTTTAGGAAGCTTCTATTTAATATCAAGTTCTGGGTTTATTTTCTTTAATTCCAGTTTTTCATGAGAAAAATCTGGATGTCTCATGGGAGCTTGTCAGTGTGGGGCTAAGAACTAACAAACAATTGAGAGAAAGGTTAAAAAAAATTGATTTGAACTCTAAAAAAATGCTTTTTTTTTTTCATTTCAAGTTAGAGCTTCTACCCCTTGAAAAGCTTCTTAGTGAATGCAGCTGGTAGGTTTCCCTGGGCATATTTTAAAGACTGAATTCCTAGGAAACTGTGAGCTTTAAACTTGGCCTTCTGAAGTCAAGAAGACACCAGAGGAGATGCTGCTCTTTTCCATGAGCACAGAGGTCACTCAGAGGTGGATTCTAAAATAACATTTACACCTTTTGAGGGTGTAGTGCTTCCCTTTGGTATCCTGGGTCATCTTGATTGTGGTGTGGGATAGGGATGTGCTTGTCCACAGCTTGCCTGGTTTCCTCCTGCCTTTCCTGCCTGCAATCATCAGCCTGTTTCTGAGAAGAACTCCGCTACAGCCAAGGCTTGGGCAGAGCTTTGGTGGTATGTCCCTGCCTTACTTTGGTGGTTCTCAGGCTGCCCTAGGCTCTCGTGTTGTGAGCTGGTGTCCCTCTGTAGGACACTGAAGTGCAGTGGGCTCACCTCAGGATGTGTTCTCAGGCTCATCACAGTGTGCAGCTGCTTGGAAGTGAGAGCATGTCATAGGGACAATTCCCCTCCCCATTCTGTCTACCAGAATCTTCACACTTAGCTGCTATTCAAACAACAACCTGAAGTGTTTCCATAATACAGCTAATAAACAGCTAGTGAGTTGGAACCAAAGCCCTTGCATCCATATTTTCTCTTGGAAGTTGTCACCTAGTATAATTTGTACAGTTTTACTTAATTGTATGGGCTGTGGCAGTACTGACCCTTAGCAGCGTGTGATTGCTGCCATGGACTTCACAAACCCCACAAGTACCATTCCCTACTTTGATTAATTAATGTTTTGTTCCCAGTTTTGTCAGGTTCAGCTGTTTGGGGTTTTTTTTTTGCAGAGATGGTGCTCTATAAGCAGTTCTTTTGCTATGTATTAATATCTCTGCTATAAGTAGCACAGAGAGCAGTATGTCTGACCACTCTACATTTTCTTTTCAGAGTGAACTGAAGCCTGTTGGAGTGTGCACATTTCCAGAGCAGTCAGCCCATGGTGCTTCCTGCTTCATCATTGTTCAACTCATTTCAGTTGTTGTTAGTTTTTTTAAAGTTTCTAGTTTTCCTAGAAAAACTGCAGGTAATTAACTTGTCAAGAGGGATGGTGATGATCTATGGTGCCTATAAGCATTTGCACATTCTGTTCCTTGACATGAAATATGGGCTGTTGCTGGTGGTGTGGTGATACTTGTACCAGTATCTTTTTGTTAGGTGTGTCAGGGAGCAAGGATTGAATCATTTTGATTTGTGGGTTTTTTTTTCCCCTTTCATTCAAGAGCAGTAGAAGGATTTATAGAAGATGTGATGGAAATGTCACTTTGGTGTGAGATTTTTTGGCAACTTTAGCTTTGGTTGAGAAATGATGAAAAGTTTTTACCTCGTAAAGGTTTAATAGATGGTTCTGGTACATTACAAAAAATGCTCTGGGATCTGAATTATCCAAGAAGGTGTTGTCAGTCCAGTCCAGTTTTGGTACAATTTGCTTCCTCCTGAAGGACAAACACTTTGCCAAGACCAGCTGTAAAGCCACCATGATGCTCCTAGTAGGACCAGTGATAGACCAGTGCACTAGAGCCCTGGGGCATGGCCCTGCCAAAATGCACTTGTGCTGCTGGTTCTACCAAATATAAAGCAGGCCAGAAATTGGAGTTTATTCCCTTCTCTGCATTTCTTTGTAGAAAACAGAGGAGCAGCTCACTGTCTGTCTAGATGCAGAGTGTGATGTCTGTATGGCTTGAATTTATGTTCAACAGCTTCACTGGAGCCAGAACGTCGATCAACTATGACAAAGCAAGAACAAGCTCATCCTCTACTGCAGTCAAAACAAAGACATCATGCTCTTTTCCTGCCCCTTGGTGATAATGGAAAGGGGAAGTCATTTAAATGGTGGTATTTAAAGCAGGTCCTGCTGTTGTTGTGTGTTGTTTATGGTACAGAGCAGCCTAGTAGTCCTGTATTTAAGGTTTAAAGGTAATACATCATTCAAATGGGCTCTGTCCCACTATGGGAAGTGGAAGCTTACTTTAAATGAAGTTTAAACTGAGGTTTATGCCATAAACAGTTTCTGTACATTGGTGAAGTTCCTGATGTGCAAGTGTCCAACTGCAGCACACTGGATGGAGCCCAAGGGCTTGCTGTGAAACCCCAGGGCCCTCCTTGGGGCTGGCAGGATGCAGTGCTGCAAACAACCATCTCTTGACACTGATGACCTCTTTCATTGGATGTGTTCCTCAAAAGCTGTCAAGGCCAGGAGAGGAAATGCCCCTCTGCAGCAGGGCCAAGGATCTCATTGTGAGGAGGGTGGGAAATCTCTTAGCTCTTTGGGACTTTCTGGGAATCACTTCCACAAAGGAAGGAGAAAATAGAGGTGATGGCCATAAAGAAAGAGCAGAGTGTAAAGGGATTGGTGGAAAAAATGGAGTAAACAAGTAAGTGCACCGGTGCCTTTGTGACCTTCATGGCAGGGTGGTGGTCAAACACCCAAGCATCATGAGTGTGCTGAACCTTTTCAGGCATGGACTTAAGGGAAAAGTAGGGCTTTGCTCCAAGATTTCTGAATGAAACCCTCACTGCATGCACCTATTTGTGCTCCCTTGCGTGCTCCGAAGCCACCTGACCTGTGAGCTCAGGGTGAGCTCTGTGCCCTGCCTGGCTGGGGCTGGTGGGTTGTTCCTGCTGCAGTTCCTCTGCAGACAAACACAGCTTTGAGAGCTCAGCTTGCTGCTTGCTAAGCAGGCACTTCTCTTCTTCAGGGTCAGTAGTCTGGCACCTTGCTGCACATGAAATTTACACAACACAGCATTTAAAAATAAGGAAGCAGATTCTCTCGGTGCCTTGTGCCTAGCAGCAACTCTTATATAAACAGAGAACTTGATGGTTTCTGTTGAGTTGACTCTGAGATGTGACACTTGGGCTTTGCAGGGCAGTGGGCAGAATTCAGCAGTCAAAATCTCACAATGCCTTGTCATGTCACCTGTGATGCCCTGGGGCACCTTGGTGTGGGTTCCCTAAGGAGGGGATAGGCAGTGATGTTGGTTTATGGAGTGGAAACTGGGATCCATGACCAAAGGTGTCCAGGGTCTGGTAGTGGCAGGAGCAATGCTCAGGATTTCATAGTGACTGGTGGTAGTTTCTTGCTCTGCTAATTCATTAGCCTCTCCCTCTCTGTGGTGCATGTTTCCACACGTGTGCTCCTGTGGGTTGTGTAGCAGCCAGGTTCCTATCCCCATTTTGCTCTGATGAATCCTTGTCAGTGAGGACATTTCTTTCACATCTCCATGCTACATTCCTGAGGTTCTGGTGGCCATTCCCCATGATTTGCTCAGCTGAGACAACAAAAACTGCAACTGGTTACAGCTCCCTCTCAGTATTCTTTTTCCTTTATGAAGCCCAACTACTTCTATTAACTCTCTCAAAACACATTATTGGCTCCATGGCAGAGAGATTTCACTATGGCACAACAAACCTGCAGCAGGAGCAGTGCCTTTCCCACCATGAATACCAATGACCAATTTAATGGATAGGTCCTTCAGCAGCATTTTTAATATATGGAGAAAGAAAATGAAGTCATCCACATGCTTCTCAGTCTGGCAGGGACCACATGTAGTGGTGAATGATCCCAAAGCCTCAACTTAGAGCAGAGAGGGAATAAAGCTCAGTGAGTCTAAGAGGCATCTAGCTCAGCTGCCTGAGTTGTGTTCTGTGGGGGTAAGGTCTTGCTGTCACGAGCTGTGTGTTTTTTCTGCCTCATGAGTGAAGAGAGCCTGTAAAACCTCTGGATCCAGGCCAAACCCCAGCACTCACTGGGGCTTGGATGAAGCAGTTCAGCCCTGACAGAAGCAGCAGCATGTGTGAGGTAGGTGAGACCTTCCAGGATGTGTTTATCTGAAATATGTACTTCTTGCTCTTGAATATCAGGAAGGGGAGTGAGCAGCTCCTTGGCTGAACCACAGGCTGGCCCATCAGGATAAGAAGCCACCTGGATACTTTGTCCCAGAAGAAGCATTGTGAGAGAGGGATGGTGCTTCAGAAAAGGTGTGGATGAAGGGCTTCCCAGGGGCAAAGGACATGCCAGTGGTCCACATGGGTTAGTGTCCCCAAATCTTGCTTATCTTAACCTATTGCATGTCGTCAAGGGTTCTGTTCTATTCTAACCTAAATCAGGACACCAGTCCAAGGAGAGGTCATTTGATGATGATGTCTGGGCTGGGAGTGCCTTTGTGCTTAGCTGTTTTGCTTAGATTAGTGTTGTGTGTGTTTAGATATTCTGACATGGGGTCAGCCACTGCAGGGGCCATACCAGCTACCTTCCTTCTGTTGTCACATGTGGAGGATCTCCCTAGAAACTAGCCTCTCTGTTCCTGAACAATGAAAATGCAAATCAAGAACGTTAGCTCTGTACCCAAAAATAAGATTTCAGAACCATTTAGCATTTCACAGTGGTTCAGTGACAGCTTGAAGACTTGCAGTTGTCTCTCATGATGAGAGACAGGCAGAGTTCCCCAGCTCATACTCAGAGCTGAGCACCAATGTATGTTTGAGCCCAAAACTTTAAAATATATGTGTTATTTGTAGTGCTTTTCAACTTCAAAGAGCTTGAAAAACATTAATGCAACTTCACAAAAGGCTTCTGTTCTCACTGCCACTCTGCTTCTTGGTAATGGAGACATGCCTGAAGCTGGCTAGGGGCTGCTGGGTCTCAGCACACCTGGATGGGGTCTGGCTGATGGGCAGCTTCTGGCACCAGCACTAAGGGGTGGGGAACTTCTTGAAATGTTTGAAAGTGTCATAATTTTAGATCTCTTCAGATTAGGAACAATTTCTTCAAGAGTGGTTAAGCATTGGAACAGGCTGCACAAAGCAGTGGTGGAGTCACCATCCCTGGAGGGGTTCAAAAAGTGTGTAGATGTGGTGCTGAGGGACATGGCTTAGTGGTGACTTGGCAGTGTTAGGTTAAGGGTTGGACTTGATGATCTTAGAGCTCTTTTCCAACCATAATGTTTCTATGATTCTAGAAATCTTCTGTTCCGAATTGAGGTTTTTTTAGAGTGGTGAACAGCTAAGCACAGAGGGAAGGACACTTCAGTCTCATTTTCTCCTGCTTTTGAAAATTATCGGGTGAAAAACCTGCAATGTGAACCAGGCACTTCTTCCTGCTTGGGGGTGGGAGGAAATGTTGAACAGATTCTGAAAACTAAAGTGTAAAAAAAACCCCAAACACCCACCTCTTGGTGCTGGGAGGCCATATTGGTGCACAGGGCTTAGCCAGAGGGACTGGAGCTGGGGGACCCCCTGTCCTCCCCAGAGCTGCAGGCTGCTGAGCACTGCAGCATCCCCTGGCAGCGAAGCTGTGGCAATGTGTGTTCCTTCAGGCATCATCAACAGCAAGGCACTTCTGTAGTGTGGTGGGGGCTGACTCTCCTGAGGGTTTCAGTCTAAGTCCTTTCCTTCTTGGCAGCTACCTTGGAGGTTTTCCCAACATGCAGTTTTAGATCCATATGCAGTCAGCTGAGCACAGTGCTCACAAAAAGCCCATTCACGAGGAACAAATGTGAGCTCCCTACAGTAAATACCATCCAGAACTACACTGTCAGTCTGGACCTAGCAGAATTTGGTGGGCCAAGTGATTCACTCATCAAAATAATTTTTCCAAAAAAAAATCATGCTGCTGAGAGATTATGCTTTTTATTAAAGGAAAATATTGCTCTCAATATTCAGTCCTTTTTGGCTTTGCCATCAACATTTAATCAGAAAAAACCCTTCTATCTTACAGGTCTTTTGTGCTTAATTCAGAAGAATGGGGAGTTCAGGGTGTACATTTGTAGGGGAAGTTTTTATCCCTAGGCTAGGAAAAGGGTTTTATGTTAGTTTTGGTTGGTTTGATTTTGTTTGGTTTTGGTTTTGTAGGGGTTTTTCGTTGATCTTGGTTCTCTTTCTTTTCAAATTTTAACAGAATAGCATAAGGATCTCCAACGTACCCCAGAGTGATGAGCTAACTCATCCTTCTTAGAGAGGTGGGAAATGGACTCCCCATAGAGCTAGAATTCCTCCCTGTCTCTCTCTGACCAAGTGAGTTGTAAGAGCCTGATAGCCCTCATGGGTCTACAACCCAGCTACACCAAACATCTCCCTAAGAAAGCTGTTTTCTCTGTGGCATCAGCTGTCTCACACACAGATTTTTTGTTTCCCCCCAACTGCATCAGCACAGGCCATCCCCAAATAGGCACAGGGCAGTGCCCTTCACCCATGACCCACACTGGTGCTGAATGCTCCTTCTGCTTTATTAAAAACAAGAAAAAAAGAGAGAGAGAAGATAAAAAGGAAAGAAGAAGCAAAGCAGTAGTTACAATTGACCATGCCTTGGGTCAGTACTGGCTGAGTGAATGGAGTGCACTTTGCATGGTGAGACTCAGGCCTTTTAAAAAATACAGATCTATTCAAAACCCTTTCTGGTTTCTTTCCTGGGTGCTGGGAACATCAGTGCTCTGGTTCTGCATCCATGCAGGTCTCCCAGGGGTTCTGGGGGAAGCGAGGCAGCGCGATCAGGAGGAGGGTGATGCCGCAGATGAAGAGCAGGACGAAGGAGGCACAGGCACAGGCGAAGGACCAGGAGTAGCTGTACTCTATCCAGGCTGTCTCCTTGCTGTCAATCATCCTCTTCACAGATTGTCTCATGACTTCAACAGAGATGATGATGCAGAGACCTGAAGGAAGATAGGAGCAGTGGGATGAATAACCAGCTGTCAATTTTTCACCCTTCATTACCCACCTCATCTGTCTCTTTGCATACAGGAACTGTAGTGAGATTCACAGGTGAGTCACTGTCTTCAGTGTTTGAAGGAACCAGCGCTCGCAACTGCTCAGAGCTCTGCTCTAAGCCAGGCTGTCCAAGTAAGCCATGACTTGTTGAGTGTGATCTTTTAGGCAGGCTTGGATGGGAAACTCAAAGTGCTGGAGGTGTAATTGCATTCCCTAGGGAGCTTTTCCAAAGGCTGAGTGAGATTTTTATTGAGGTGACAATTTGCACCCCTGTCTTTCAGTCACTGTGGCATGTCAAGGCATTACTAGCTCATCTGAAAATGCAGTCCATGTTTTGGGGAAACAGCTGAGTATTTGGGGCTTGGATCAGCTGTTTTGTTGATTGGAGTCTTAATAAATGAGATAGAACAGTGTGTATCCCTGGTTTAGCTGGGGACTGACACTGAATATGGTAGAAATGCCTCTACAATGTACCTGAAGAAAATGCAGGCAAACTACTGGGTAATGCTTGCTGGGCAGGAGCTTTTCAGAGCTCTTCAGCTGGAGCACCACATAGGGACTTGTAGTCTGACTGTGGCTAGGAAGAAAATGCCACATCCAGCATGTTTTTAGATGTATCTCCATCCTCCCAGGATCTACCTAAGGTTCTCTACATTGTCTTATGAACTGAGTGCAAGTGGGTGAGCACCAAACTTCCTACCTGCAAAGGCATAGAACATGGATGCTGGCTTCAGCAGATAGTCCCTCTTCTTCCCGAAGGATAAGAGGACGCAGATTGTTCCGATGATTGCAAAGCCAACACTGAAGATGGCAATGGCTGCAGCTGAAATGCTGTATTCTGCCAAAGTAAAGCAAACACCAAAAACGTGAATGGATGCAAATGAGAAGCATGCTTCCATCAGCTGTGGTGACTTTCTGGAAGGTCACTCTGAGAACTGCCGATAGTCCTGCTGCTACGGAGAGATGATGCTGCTGAATTGAGAGCTTCCCTCAAATAAAAGCAGGGGCAAGTATTGGCCATGCATCTTTTGAATGTGAAGGGTATAAAATGAGAGTAGGAGAGGGAAACATTTCCTGAACTCTTAGTGGAAGAGCAAATGGCACCTGGATTGGTCTGGTGAAGCTCTGCTGCTGAGATCTTCCTGTTGAAGCCTTACTGGGCTCCACGCTCTCATCTCTGCCATCTCTCCACTCTGCTCTCAGAGTAAATAGACAGCTCTGCACTATGTTTACTCCATCTCTGTACTGCAGAGACCCAGTGAGGTCCCTGCACGTGGTGCTGATGCAGAGGGTCAGGCACTGCTCACAATCCAGGCAGGCAAAGCAGCCATGAGGCCAGAGGTGAAGTGGTTCCAGAGCACACCCAGCATAGGGTTAACCTCTCCATAAGATCTCCTGGGTTTGGCTGAGGCAGCAAAGATGTGTGCTGGACACTTCCCCAGCTGAAGCACATCCAGTCCTGGGTGGAGAGGAAGAGTTGCTAACTGAATAACTCAGGCCTTCATTTACATACTGCCTTCGTTTTCAGATTAGTTTAATATTTAACACATGTAGCCATGCATGAACATCACAGTGCCTGATGATATTTGCCTTTCAAGCCATTAAAAAAAATATCTCCCAGGCAAAATCATGAAGAATTTTTTTTTTTTGCCTGTTACTAATTAGCTCCCATCAAACCATAGCTCTTTCTGCAAAAGGGAACAGCTCACTCTTTGTTCTCAGTGCTTTTCATACCACTGTTTTATTATCATTTCCCTTTACTACGTGCTGGAGCTGCCTGAAGGAGTTCGTTGCAATGTAAAAGCTTTTGCTAGGGCTTATCTTTTTCTTTTGCTTCAAAGAAAAGTAGTTCTTCCTGATTTTTTTTTTCCCCAAAGTGACAAAAGTGGCATCAGGTGCAGTTTTAAGATCAGATGGCAGGATCTGATAGTATATAAATGAACAAAAGCACATAGCTCAGATATATGCTTTTCTGTCCACTTGAAATTCCCATTCCCAGTATTTCCCATCTTAGGAAACTGCTGTTTTTAGAAAACCTGTGTTTTCAGGGTCTTCAGCCATTGTCATTTCCAAGTTGTTCACTATGTGTCACGTTGCACCAGGAGAGGTTCAGGATGGATGTTAGGAACAATTTCTTCACTGCAAGAGTGGTTAAGTATTGGAACAGGCTGCCCAGGGCAGTGCTGGAATCAGTGTAGATGTGGTACTGAGGAACATGGTTTAGTAGCATGAGGGTGTTGGGTTGATGGGTGGACTTGATCTTGTAGATCTTTTCCAACTTTAATGATTCTATGTAATCACCAGTTCACTTACTGTACAGCAAAATATGTTACGTAGCAAACTAGAAAGGAATTTGTCATTGAGGAGAGGGTGAGAGAGAGAGAGAGGAGCACATTGGGTGAGTGCTTAAAATCTTTGGCTTACTAGGGACTTACTAGAAACGTGAAATGAGTCTGTGAAAGAGAGTTTTCCAGATCCATGCCCTGTGAACACAGACTGTGTGTGCCTTTGTGAGATCTGTTCCTTCCTTCCCTTGATCACTCTGGGTTTTACATGCTTTTCATATTAAATCAATACGAGGCATAAAATTCCTAATGGTCCTCAGAGAGTCTTTGTACTCCTTCTCTCAGGGTCAAGACCCTGCTTGGGGTAGGATTTATTCATGTAGATTTTATTAATGTCTTCTTCCTCTGAGGGCGAAGGCTCAAAGTGTCATGGATAGTGCCAGTGTTAGAAAGTCATTTTTATGCTGAAAAGGCTCTTTGCAGTTTTCATGCCTATTGACATTGTTGTATATTTGTGGGACAACTTAAGTAAAATCACACTTCTGAGTGTGATCATATAGAAGAGTTATTCTTCCTGGGAGGGTGGCATTTGACTTTGTCCAGAGCATGTTTTTACATTTTTTCCAGCTGGTGATATCTGATAGAAATTCCTCTACTGCTTTCAGTGGAACCAGGATTGAACACTAATTTCAGGGACCTTACATCCAGTGTGCACCTCAGGAAAATAATTTTCAAGATCATTCTTACCTTTCTGGGTGGTTACTTCAAATATCTCTGAGCTCTGTCCTGGTGTGAAGTGCTTGAAGTAGGAGCAGTTGTGTTCTGAAAGAGAAAAGCAAACATGGTTCTTCTGTGCCTAGAGAAATCTGATAAAATGTAGTAAAAGTGAATTTGATTTTTATTGATGTATCAAAATTGTAATGTTTTTAAGGTTCCTTACCCTGGATGATACTGAGAAGCTGCAGTTGAATCTGTTTTATTCAAGAACAGATGAGTGGCACACACACACCAGAGCACCAGGTGCAGTGTGGGCAGGGCTGAAGCCCCCTGATACCTTTTGTGGGCTGCTCCCTCCAACAACTAACTCTGCACACTGATTGCTAGTAGTCTCAATGACCATGAGACTGTTCTGTACTCAACTGAGTGAGAGTCAGCCAGTGAAGCAATGTCATTGCTGTCAGTAGTCATTGCTTTCAGCCTCAGGGGGATGGGGAAGGGTCTGGTGAGGACCTGCTGACTTGAGACTTTGGCAGCAGTAGGGTTAGGGTGGAGGGTGTTCTTGCTATTTATAACTGATCTAATTGAAGGTTTGAAAGGGTGTGGAGCTGGGAGAGCAGTTGCTCCCAGGAATTTGGCTGGAAGGGTGCAGGCATTGAGCAGTGCCAACTCTGATTGCACCATTCTGCTGAGCAGGGCTGGAGAGGACAGAGTCAGCACCAGCCCCAGCAGCCCTCTGCACCCCAGCTGGACTCCCATCACACCAGCAAATCATGCCAGGGTTGCACAAAATACAGCCACTGCCTGTGGCAAGATGCTGCTTGGCTAACACCAGCATCTCTTGTCCATCAAATGATGGACTTAGCACCACTTCCCAGGAGAAGCTGGGAGAGATCCCTGCAGGAGTCCAGACTTTGTGGTCCTCTCCAGCAGCCAGGCTGGGACAGGCTGGCTCAGCACAGTCATGAGGTGCAGGTGCAGGACCATGCAGGGTTTGTACCTGGGGGCACATGGTGCATTTTGGTGTTACTTACAGCATTCATTTCTAGTGTCATGAAGATACATCTGTTGGGTCTTTTGTTTGTTTTTTTTTTCTGTAGTGTGAATGGAAGATGTTGGAGTGACTGATTCAAGAAGGATTTATTTTCTTTCTCCCAGGAGACAGGGAACTGTGAAGCAGTGGTTTTGGGACTGTTAGTGGAAGATTCCTTTGAGATGCTCTTATCTACTTCATTTTATAAGACTTTCATTTCATCTGCAGCTTCTCCTTCCTGGAGACTAGGTTAGTGTTCAGCTCTGGCATCTCCTGACCTGTTCTTTATTATCCTTGCAAATGACTGGAGGAAACATACTTGAACTCAGACCTCTATGACTGAAATTGCAAACTTTGAGCCCCAGAGTGGATGTTGTTTGCCTCTGCTGGTGACTGAACAGTGGCTGAGGCTGAGCATCATGTCTAGTGATCCCAGGCTGGGGTTCCTTTGGCTCCTACACTAAATGGGATGAAGGTGGGACTCTTTATTTTGGATTGCTTGGTTCAGCTTTTAATTAATTAATTCTCTGGGAAGCCTGAACTCCAAGGAGTCCCCAGGCATGTTGCCTGTACAAAGCCCAAGGTGAAGCCATCCACATCCAGACATGGTGGGATGGGGGACAGAGCACAGCTTTGTGTCCATTGCAGTTGAACCCAACCAGCCCAGTCCAACCTCCAGTCCATGAAGGCTCATCAGATGGGGAGCACACAAACCCCTTCTTTTAGAGGTGAATTCATCTGCAGGAAATGGAGCTGCTTCTGTGTCTTGTGCCTTACAGCAAAGCTCTGCCAAGGTAGATAGATGGGGTTATCACAGAAGTGGCTTAGCTCTAGGGGAAGTGTTTTTGGAAAATGCATTTGTTGTGGGAAAACATAACTAGATAGTTTTTGGTGAAATGATATATTGTTTTCAGATTAAAGATGCTTTGGTACTCTGCTGAGATAGGAGTATCTGTTTCAACAAGGCTCCCTGTTAAATAAGAGAACTGAGGTACTTCAGTGCCTCTCTGGTGCCATCATTAATAAGAGAAAAGGCCATTTGTGTCACACTACATTTCCATAATGGATAGGATTTAAAATGGGCTTTATAATGGATGAAATGTGTGGCAATCTTTGTTTCTCTCCACCTCTTATTGCATTGTCTGTGCCAGGAGGTCACTTCAGTCTGCTAATGGGAACAGTCCAGGGGCTCTGTGGTTATTAAAGCTTGCATGAGCTTCAGGCTTGTAGTATGTGGTTTATCACAGAGTGTCCTCTCCCCCCCAGATCCACTGTTGCTGGGTGACTGCTGTGTGGGGACAAATGGGCCAATCCATCTTTCCTCTCTTCATGCAGAGCCAACCTCCTCTGCCATGGGACTGGATGCAGCCATGGGAACACAGCAGAAGTGCAGTCCCATTGAACTATGATTGGGGCCTGCAATATGGATACCTCATGGGGGAAGAAAGGGCAAAATGGCCACGAGATGTTTGGGCCATGCAAAATTTCAGGTAGCAACTGTCACCCATGAGCATTGGAGTGACAGGCTGGGAATGGGCTGGAGCTCACCTTGCTTGTGAACCTGAGCTGGACACTAGCATGTGAGGTTCTGTGGCAGGCTGGATGGATGGTTTGAAAAAACCTAGATTTTAATGTGAGGTTTCCACTTGTGTTAAGCTTGGGAGACAGGACCTGTTGCTGTGATTAGAGGAGGTGTTAAGGTGAGGGCTGAGTGGTGGAGAGTTGCCAGACCTTGGGCTCTGATCTGGCCAAGAAGCCAGGGGAAGGCTTTTGACAGACACAGAGTTTTGGAGATAGTATCTCCAAATATTTTAATTTCATACTTGCAGAGTGAGTGTCTTGTACAGACACAGGGAGTGAGACAGCCCTGCTGATAACCCATTTGCTTGAGCACTTTTCTTTTCCAGTTGCATGAACCCGGGTTCCCATACTGACCAGGACCTATTTAACCTGCTGGCAGCACACATGTGCTATAGAGCATCTCTGCTGCTGCTACCCCATGTGCAGGCAAAATAACATCTGCACTGGAGTTACTGGCAGTGAAGGTGAACTCAGTTTACAGCTGGTAGTAAACTGCCCTGGTAGCCACTGCCCACAGTGAAAAACCTCTTGGTGTTAATCTGAATTTGCCCATTTTAAGAGCCATCTCACAGCAGGATGCTGAGCACTTTCCAATCTGTCAACATCCTCGGAAGAGTGCTGTAAAATTTTAAAGCTCTGCCTAAATCACAGCCCTGCTTTGTGGACTGTGAGCCAAGCCATCCTCCCCATTTTGCACTGTGCTGAGCTCCAAACCTAATAAATAATGTTAATCGTGCCATCCATTTCCTCCCCAGGGAGCGACTGGTAAATGGTTATTAATGCAGCCATAAATTCCTATGTTTCTTTTCCAGTTCTGGCAGTAATGACTGGTTATGTCTCATGATTTTCAGGAAAACCAGTGCCCACATCTGCTCTTTTACTGCATGTTGGTTCATTCACATTTCCTCGACTGCTGCAGGTTTCACAGCCCTGACGGTTCCCTGTCGGCATCTCTTCCCAGTAGGGTGAGATCAGTCTAATGTGATCTGTGCAGACACAGCACCCTGTAGCAGCCTGGATCTGTGGGGACTGTGCTCTACTCCTCTACCCCTGACTGTGTCCCAGCTGTCAGTAAAATGAGGATGAAAATATTTATAACTGAGGTTCAAATTTCACCCTTTGAAACCTCGGATGCTGACACAGGATATCCTCCAAATTTCCACATATCTTCAAAAAGAGGAAAACCACCTCTGGAGTGGGGTGGATGGCTCAGCCCCTCCATCATCACGCAGTTATTCGCTGTGCCCAGCAGAACAGCAGTGCTGGGACGTGGTTCAGTGCCTCTGCAAGCACATGCTGATGTCTGTCAAAGATAGTGGCTGCCTTCTCGCTGCCCTGCCTGTGAATCTGCTTGTTGCAGACAGCTGGATATTTACGAGTGTTATGTTTACACCACCCTTGTGCCATTTTGGTGTTTGTCCACTGATTTCTATTGCTTTTCCTTTTGTAGGAGTTCTCCTCTGCCTGCAAGGAAAGGCTTACAGTGAAGAGTGTGTTTCTAGGCTCGTAAGTACCTTTGCAGAGACATTAAGCATATGGGTGACACACTCCCAAATTTGGTTAGAGGCAGATCTGAATGCTGTGGCTGAGCTCCTCTCCTCAGAGCGTGTAACTTGGCCAAAGAGATAAAGAACTGCAGTCATACAGGGAATATACAGTCAGCCCACGCCGTGAGGTTTTTCACAGGAAATTTGTGTTAACATATATATTTCATTTCAAGCAGCAAGTCCAAGGTGAAGGCAATCCTATTATTTCTGTTCTGGAAAGCATCCAGCACCCTCTAAGCCTTCTGCAAAAGCAGCCCAGCTCAGTCATGGAGGGAGTGTATTAGCGCACGCGGCACCAATGCTGCTGACTTTGCAATCAGCAAAAGCATAATGAGCTCCTTTTACCAGGGGGATGAAAGGATCTTCCCGGAAAGCAGCCGAGCCCACCCTCCTGCTGTCCTCCCTACTGACTGCACTGGAGGAACCCAGCATGGAGAGGGATATGGGACCAGCCTGCATCTGCTGAGAGGTGAGGAGGCTCAGAAAGTCATTGACGAATTGCTTTGTTTATGGCTTTTTTGGGGGAAGATGGCAAAACATCCTGCAGGTCTTTCTTCCTCTCTGCCCTGGAGAAGAGTTGCTACTGAAGCAGCTTAGAGATAACCTAATGCCTGTTGTGAGCAGGCTCTTCTTTTGTAGCTGTATGGATCTGGAATTCCTAAATATCTAGTTACATATGGTGGACCCATAAATCCTCTTTCTTTACGTGCTGTGTTGCAATAAGCAAACTTACTTATTTTATCATTTATTTATGTTATAATTATTTCTTTATCAACTTGAAGTATTCCTAGTGGTCTCTTTTTTTGTACCTGTTGCTGTCAGTGTGCCTGAGTGCTCTGGGACCCTTGGCAAAACTTCCTCCATCCTGATTTTTTCACTTTCTGATTTCCACTGTGTCCCATCCTCCTCCCCTTCTCCCTACCTCTGTTGTCATTGTACAAGAGACTCAAATATGGTCACAAGCAGAGAGACAAGACAAGACAGTGAACACTTACAGCAAGAGGGACAAGAGTGAGCTACGTACACCAAAACAGCCCCATGCCAAATCAAGTGCCAAATGGAACATGGACCCTATTTTCCTCCTGCAGTCTCCTAAGCAAAGCTTGGCATGAGTGCCTGGTGCTTTCTCCCATGCACTGGTGGGTGGTCACCTACCTCCTGGCAGACTTATCGGCCCACAGCCTTTCTCTTTGGGACCTTGCTCCTGTATAGAAATCCGCTTTGTACAGAGCCTCCATAGCCCGAAATGAGCAGCTTCACAGGTAGTGTTGTAGTTCTTCACGTTGGGGCTCAGCACGGCCCAGTGGTCAGTCACTACGGCTGCAAAGAGGAGCGAGACACCCACCAGCAGCACAGAGAACGTCAGCCGCACCTTCAGGGGTTTGTTCTCATCCATCCCGCTCCAGAGCGATGCTCCCGGTGGAGTGCGGCGGGTGATTCGTGAGGTTTCCCCAAATCCTGGTGCATCTGAGCCTTGGGAAATGTCAGCCCTGTGCCGCCCAGGGAGAGCGGGACGGCTGCAGACAGCTGCTGGGCTGTGTCAGCCCTGCTGCCACAGGCTATTAATGCACGTAACGCTCCCGGCAGAGCTCAGCTTTCCGCCCCATCCCGCCGGGATTGTTTTGGATTCCCACGAGCCACTCGCCCCAGAGCCGCCATTCAAAGGCTGTAATCTCCTGACTTACAGCATGCCCAGAAATAGACAGTAATGGGATGATTAACTTTTCAGCTAGGTTATGAAAACATCTGTGTTTATAATAGTGTCGGGCCTGGCTTCAGGCTCATCCTAACTAGTGTAATAGCCCCAGAGCCCACAGACCTCACACCCAAGCCCCTAGATCATGGCAGCCCCTGTGAGGAGCTCTGAGCTGGATGTCCCTCCAGAGACGAGTGCTGCAGCATAATAGAAGTGGCAAAATAAGCAAATGTACTTATTTTAGAATGTATTTTTATGATAATTCTTTTTAAATGAACCTGAAGTATTCCAAATAGTCTCTTCTTTTCTTTTTTTTTGGTGCCTTTCACCTATTTTTTCTTACTTAAAAGCTCTCTAGTGCTTGCTTGCTTTCCCACCATCCAGGCTTGCTTGCCTTCAGGTTGTGCCAGGGGAGGTTCAGATCAGATATTAGGAAGAATTTCTTCCCCAAGAGGGCTATCAAGCATTGGAACAGGCTGCCCAAGGAAGTGGTGGAATCACCATCCCTAGAAGCATTCAAAAGATGTGCAGATGTGGTACTCGGGGACATGGTGAGCATGGTAGTGCTAGGTTAATGGTTGGACTTGATGATCTCAGAGGTCTTCTCCAGTCAGAAGAATTCTATGATTGCAATGCATACAGCAATTCCAGCATTCACCCTGCACATTCTGTTGCCCTGAACCCAGGTTGCCAGAGCTGGGCCCACCTCTTTCCTTCCTTTTGATATTTCAGCTGATTGTAGGTTTAATTTGATGCTAATGTCAACGCAGAGGCCACTATGGAGATGACATTACAATTGCAATGTCAAACTGAGGAGGGTGACAGGACCTGAATGTCAAAAGAATAGTTAAAAAAATGCCAGTGGAAAGCTGCAAATATCATGTTATCATGTCAAGATAATGTCAAAGCTACTTCAGTCCTGTTTTATGAACATCCCAATTTGATGTCAAACTAAAGGTGCAGAAGTGTCAGCTCAAATTAATGAGGACAATCTGAAGCAAAGAGTTAAGGAGAAAGGGGAATATGGAAAAAGGAGAGAAAATAAAGAATAAATATATTGACCCAAAATAACTGTAATTGAACTATAACTTAAAAGCATTAACATTACCCTACTTGATGTGTGACTGGACAGGCTTAGACACCCCTGGGAAGTTGGTGACACCCAGCTGAACCTAGTATGGGCATCTGCTGCCCCAGTCCTACCAGGGAGGTGGTGATGTTGGGAATGAGTGAGGGGATGTGGTGCAAAAACCACAGGAGAGGGAAACCAAGGAGGACACTGGGGACATAGGGCAAGGCAGGGACCAGGGACCATGGGCATGTCCAAAGGAAGATGCTCACAGCCCTGTGTAGGACTGTGGTATGTCAGGTTGGGGCTGGGAGAAATATTAGAGGCTGACATTTAAACCAGAACCAAGAGTTCTCATGAAAGTGGAAAAGCCTAAAGGGAACAGACCTTAAACCAGAAAAGGAATGCATTAAAAATGTAATGCCTTCTCTTTTGAAGTAGTCTCTTGTTAAACTTCACTAGACATCAGTCGATCTGAGGAGCTGCATCCTGGCTTTGCTTCCTTGATGCTACAAACTCCACAGGTTCTCTGCAAGTTGAGTGTAAGAAAGTGAAGGTGTGTTTGCAAAGGTGGGCACAAAGCAAGGTTTGGGCTGCTGAGAAGCAAGTGCTAATGATCATACTTTAGGCTAATTACAACCTACAAGGACTGCAAGTGTGGGAACTCATTAATTTTTCTGTTGGTGTTGGTCTTTGTGTCTTCCAGTGCTGACAAGAATCATGCTTTTTGTTCTTATTTAGGTACTCTGATCTGGATAAATTCCTCAAGGTTTGGTTTTGTCTTGAGTTTCCTAATAATATCCAGGAAACAGCTAAAGTGAAATCAGAAGGGAAAAACTCATCCTTCCCTCTTCTTCCCTGCAGAGCAGAGCTGGGAGTGTGAACAAGCTTCTATGAGCTTTAGCAGGTGATGCAGCCTCCCTGGAGGCTGAAAGCTCACAGTACTGCAGCTGAGGTGAAACGTTGTCCCCAGGCCCCCCAAAAAGTAACCTACACCTACCAGTCCCTGGAAAAGAAACTGTTTTGTAGGGTTATTGCTTCACGTGGGCTCTGTGGGTTTGTTGTAAGAGCTGATGTAGCCACATCCTATGGGCACTACTCCCTCATGCTCCTGGTACAGGCTTGGTGTGGTTTTGGGGACTTCCAGCAGGTGATGACCTCTTGCAGCCCCTGCTACTGCCGAGGCAAGAGCCAAGAGGCTTCTCTGCCCAGGGTCTGAGCTTCTGGCACCAGCCTGGAGGTGAATTGCCCTAGGAGGGCTGGTGGGCTGGGTGGGCATGTGACAAATGCAGAAGCAAAACCAATTCCTAGAGGAGCAAAGGACTAAAGGAAACTCCAAAGGTTGCATGCACACCCAGGAGAACATAGTGCATAATCCTCTTGAAACAACTCCTGCAGTCTCCCTGCATCAGCTAGCAAAGATTCACATTTAAAAATCAATATCACTTGAAATATAAACAGACTATTAATGAAGACCTGTTGGGAAACAGGGAGGGTTGTAATTAGTTACACTTTAGGGCCAGTGTGTGAGACACAATTATGTTTCTCTACTGGAGGAAATGCTAAAGGAGATGCCTCAAGACATTATTTTGTCCTTAGCAGAGGTGTTGTCTTAGCTCTCCTCCCCAGCACCTGCAGTTTTCTCTATGTCTTCCAGACCAGCCTCAATCCACAATCAGATTAACCCAACTCTGTGGTTCCCTTCTTGCAGAATGAAGGCTCTTCCCAGGTGAGAATAACCAAGAGCAGAGGAGATTGTGCCTGATTTGCTGTCAGGTCAAACATGTTTTCAGTTAACAGCTTTCTTCAAATGGAAGCTTCATGGCAATTTTTTTCAGGCTCCCAAGTCTGCATTGCCCTGGTGCAGTAAGACCACTGTGGTCATGGCGTAGCTGATACCTGGCAGTACTGCCAACAGCACCTTCCTAAAGCTCCTAATTCTGGGACTGAAGTCCCGATTGTCACTAGAGGCAAGAGCAAAACCTGTGTGTGTGTGTTCTAATTGTTTTTAATTGCTTTTTAATGGACCCCTACGGGCATGAAGAAGGAGACAAGAGCCCGCGCTGCTTGACCCATCCCAGCCTCTTTGCAGCCCCTGAGAGCAGAGGCAGGACTGGCCATCCCCAGCACATGGCTGATGCACAGCTCCGCTGTCGCACTGCCGCCCGCGGTGCGGGTAAGTGATCCTGCGGCTCTGGGGAAGCAAGGCGGTGGCGGCTGTAAGACGAGCCGTGCCACAGACAGGTGCAGAGAACTCTTCATTCCCTTTTATTTTGGGCACCTCCCATGTTTGTTAGTTTTCTCAATCCAAGGAAATGCCACATCCTCCTCGCTGGACTCTTTTCCCACTTTCTGAAACTGTTAAGGAGTCTGGCTTTGTTTCCCCCACGAACAACATCCCTTTTTGATGCCTCCCTGTCCACAGCAAGACAGCCACAGCTCTTGAGGTCACTAATTACTCACTGAATTGCTCAGCAATCTGGGAAGAGCCTTTGTTTATTTTAGTTCAAGGGAATTAGCTTTGGGCTTGGACTTCAAATGACTTCACTACTGGGTGTCGGAGGCATGTGGAAAGCTGGATCCCCTGCCTCCCTCCAGACTTGCCTACACGTACGGGGAGAGGCAGCAGATGGAGACACACAGGCAGTCTTCATCTTTAAAGAATCTGGAGGCTTAAGAAGGCAAAGTTAAAAAGTGTATATGAAGAAGAAATATTGTCTCTGGTGCAGGGGTGGTTTGGGATGTCTGGGAGCCGTGAGAGGCTGCCCCATGTTTGGTGCTGCTCCTACCGCCGGCATTTTACGGTGGTGATCAGAGCAAGGCTTTCACGGAGCTTCTGCAGGCAAGGCTGAGCTTTCTTCAGGCAAAATGGACAACATCAGGGAGAGGAGGATGCTTGGGAGCAAATTCATGTGACGCCTCAAAAGGCAGAGGCAAAGCACAGGCTCAGGGGTAGCACTTCAGAAGAGACTGGCTTATTTTTCTTGATGGTTGTTTGCAGTGCCTCTGGCCATCAGACCAGTCTCAATCTGGACACTGGACCTAAAGCATGTCTCAGGTTTGAGCTGGAAACTAGATTTTTCTTAGTTTCCAACCCAAATGACTGGAAATATTGTGAAGATCTGGGAGATTTTGTGGCTGTAGGGCCACAAGAATAGTTTCTTCTCCTGTGATGTATTGGCTTCCACTAACATTCCTAGCTGCAATCAAAATAGGTAAAAATGTGAAAAAAAAAACCCCAAACATAGAAATCTCAGCTCAGAGAATTTGGAAGTTAAAAATCTATATACCTTTTTCCACACAAAAAGGGAATACATTTAAATTGGTTTATTTAAAAAGTAAGGTTTAAGTACATTATACATGGTTGTGATTATACCAGTAGAACTGAAGCACAGTGGAAATAACACTTTAGATCTGCAGACAGAAATGTAACCTCAAGGGACGTGATATATTAGCCCTTGTGGATATGTGATCCATATAGAAAGAAAAGGAAATATAAAAATAGTTTATTGTTAGATGTATGGGCATATGGAGTGGTTTCTCCTTCTACTGCTATTGTGTATGAGAAACTAGGAAGAGAGAGTTGGTGAGATACCTGGAGCTTTGTTTCTCAGGGAACTGACTTTGATCCAATAGGATTTTTTTTTAGGCCTGCCATTACAGCATGTTACAGGATAATGCCAAAAGACTGAGTATTGTTAATGATACGATGAGAATATCTGCAGGCCTTGTTGAGAAATGGAGGCTCATTTGTGTTCAGTGCTGTCCAGGCAAACCAGAGAGATGTGGAAGAACAGATGATTTTTTTTGTTGCTATCTCAGAGTGGTTTCAGGATCTGAGCACAGTCTAACTCTGGTCTAGTAGATCAGCCATGACATTGTTCATGAGGGCAGGAATGCTGCAGATTCTTCAGTTTTGACAGAATCAATGTTTTCCACAGTTAAAGACTAATTTGGGATGGATTTTTATTTTATTTTATTGGAATTGTCAAATGAAACAGCATTTTGTTTTTTTGCTTTGGTTGAACAAATTACTGTGCTGCGATTTGGCACAGACCATGAGTTTTAAATGGCAGCCCCCATTCTCCCACAGGACAAAAGCTCTGCTCCCTGTTTTCTTCCCAACCCCATGTTCCATGAGCATCCCATCAAGACTTCCCTGCTCCAGCTGCATGTTGCAAAGCTGCCTGCTGGAGAAGGAGCAGGTGCTCTGGCTCAGACTGAAGCAGGGCATGGTGCTCAGGGAGCTGCTGAAACCAGCCCTGCTCCTGGGGAGAAGGCTCTGGCAAAGAGGAACACCCCAAAATGCTTGGAAAGACTTTTTTTTTTTTGCTGATGTGGTGAAAAACTACTGCACATGCCTCTGCAGGTCTGACCCAGGCTGTAGAGATGGAATCAGGTGGTTGGTTTTAAACACATTCACTGGAGAAGGACAAGTAAAAGAACAAAACCAACGCGCGAAGCAAACCTCACATTGTCAACTTCCAGTTCAATGTACATGAGCTTAGAAAAACAGCCTATATCTAACTCCTGGTTTTAAAGGGAATGGTTTCATTCTTAATTACAGTAAACACGGATGAGGACTTATTTCTAACTATTAGTTTATTAACACAGTGGGAAACAAATAGTTCTGGGAAATTGCACTTGAAAAATACATCGACTATAATTAGATGTAAATTAATTAGCACTTAGTATGACACACTAATGAGACAGAAGGGTGATTGGTTGGTTGTTTTTTTCATTGCAAACTTCTACTTCTATCATAGCTAATCAAAGTATTTTAATATTACGAAGTCTCAAAAAGTAGGAAATAATTTACTGTTTGAAAGCATAAAGATTCTTGTAAAAAAAACCTTTCATCAAGAACTTTAATAATTTTAGAACACTTTTATGTTGTCCTAGCCGAAAAGTAGGTAAAAAAGTTTTCTTGTCTGCCTCTGTTTGATTTTTTTTTTTAAAAAGCTTGCGTAACATCTTTCTCCATAGTGTTTTGATACAGAAAGTAGCACAACATTTTCTGCTTTTAAATCCTTCCCATCGCTCCATTCACTTCAGCTCTCAGAGTTCAGAGGTTTGAAAAAGGATCCCAGCAGAGTTTTAACCTGAATGGAAACTCTTAATAAGCAGGGCTGAAGGCTCCAACCCACCTCGGCCAAAAGAATGACGTGGCTCTGCTGGGCTGAGGGCTGGGCAGAGCTTCACAGCGACTAGGGGAAGACTTCTGCTTACAATTGAGAATTGTGTCTTGGTTCCTGCAAGGAGAGAGGCTTAAGCAGGGTTTACCTGGGGGAAAAGGGGGTTCAGCTTGCTTTTTGGGATGTTAAGGCAGCTCTTCCAGGGTTTCCCTGGAGGACTTGGTTCCACTAACTGAAAGCCTCATATCCAAACACGACACTGTGGCTGTCACAGGGTAAATTAAGACTAGAGAGGGTTGAACAGTTTGGCTGAGGTCTCCCACCACCAAGCTTTCTAAGCCATGTGGGGTTTTTTTGTTTGTTTGTTGTTTATTTCTCTTGTCATCACTTCTCTAGTCTTCTGGTAGCAAAGGTTTTCTGGACAAAGATGACAGGTTTAGTCAAAGGAATCTACAGGAATTAGATGCCCCTCTGTCACTGCACCTAATTCCTCCAAGGGGAATCGGGTACCCTGTTCTTGTATGGCTTGGTCAAGTGGTCAAGCAAATCAACATGAGCACTATTAAATTAAATTACCTTTGAGCCAGGCCCTCGAGCTTTCAGATTCCAAGCCTAAGTGCAAAAAAATGAAAGCTGGAATTTGAAAGCAAAAGACTATTATTTCAGACTTTTTTAGAAAGAAACAGAAGCAAAGGGTACAAATTAGTTCCCCCCTTAGGTGATGCATAGAGTTTTCTGTGGGCTCTCTGCACGTGAGTAGATTCATCATTACAAAATAAATTAAATTAGGTCGAATCATCATTTCCATCTAAAAGCAACTTATACCTTGCACCATGCGGCACTTATTCATAATAAAAAGAGTTTAATAAATATCTCAGAAACGGTGATTCTTTTTCTTCGACTTTAAAAAATACAAAGTTGTCATCCCTTCTGTTAACACCCAGCTCCCATTGCTGCAGGAAGGTTTGTTTGCTAGTCCAAACGTATTAGCTTCTCGCTTTCGTAACGCGCATCGCTTAGGTATCTTAGTTTCCAGTAGCATTAGTGTTGCACTTGTGAAGCAGTAAGGAAAAACAGGAATGCAGTCGCAGGGAACCGGTGGCTTCGCCTGCACGAGCTGCCCCAGCTCAGCTCTGCTTCTCGCTCTAAGTAGTCTGTAGGGGCTCCTGACGGACAGCACTCAGCACCTTGCCAGATCAGGCACTAGGGCTAGTCGAAATGAGAATTCAAGTTTTCTACATGTTAGGCAAGAAATCATAGTTGCAAATACACTCAAGTCCCATCTGCTTTAATCCTTCCCTTTCTGGATGCTTCAAGGTGCACCCACTCTCTTCTCCCCAGTCTGCGTTGCTCCGAGGGATGCTTTACACCCAGACATGGGAGACCTTCTCACCACCCCATCAGGGAGTCTGTAATGCTCAGTACGTGGGTGCTCTATGGTTTCCATAGCACAGGTCAGCTTTAGAAAGTGTTGCCTTCAAAAATATTTTCTTTTTTTCTTTGTTTTGTTTTGTTTGGTTGTTTTTTTTTGAAAGAGGCAAAGCTTATGCTGTGTCAAAGGAAAGTGGCTCCCTTAATGAGTTGCTTCTATTTATCCTTGGGCCTGGTTATAAATTATACTTGCAAGTTTGTAATAAGGGATCTCAACATTAGAAAAAAAACAAGTTGTACAACAAATTTTCTGGAATCTTTTAAAACACACTGGTGGCAAGTCTTTTTTGCAATTTCTCCAAGACTTTGTACACACTACAACAGTGCAGGAACGTGAACTGCCTTCATCTCGTGACACCAAGAACTGAAAGAAACAAACTCCAAATAGCTTCAAAAAAAGCTACGAGCATATAATATCTTTATGTTGCTCCAGAGGATCTCCACTTGCTACCTCAACACATGCCACAATTAAAGAGGTGAGAGGGTATTTTCACATCACTCCTTCTCTTTCATGACAGATCCATTCTGCTTCAATATCTCTTCAAAAAGGGCGAGGGAGGAAGGTACTTCAAACAGGTGTTGTTCTCCTGTTGACCATGTTGACGTGGAGTCCTTCCTTAAATTCCTTCTGAAGGAAGTTGTGAACCTGCAGGAAACTGGCTTCTTGGTCTGCGTTGTAGCTGGCAGCTGTTGTAACCTTCAAAGGCTCTCTGGAAAGAGTATACATGGAAATTTCATTCATGGGAATGGTGCCTGCTATCTTCATGCCAACTGGAGAAATGTCTCTAGATGGAGAAGGCTCTGTAGATCGAGAACTGGATCTGGACCTCCGCCTCCTGTACCTATAACTTGGCATCCTGGCATAAGGAGAACTGGAAGAAGTCTTAAGGAATTCTCTCTTGGTCTTAAACCTCAGCTCTTTGTTCTTCTCAATATAAATGTTCACAGCCAGAACACCTATGGTTTCAGCCACAATAAAAGACAAGGCTCCAAAATAAAAAGACCAACCATAGTTGTAATGGTTCTTTTTGTCCTCATCTCGCTTGTCACTTGGGTCACCTGCATTGCTTGATATGTAGACAATGATCCCTATGATATTACTTAATCCTGGAGAGAGAAAAGCATAAATCAGTGATTATGTGACTGGGAAGATAAAACTCAAGCCACATTACTTTCTGGACCTGAATGGTCCAAAGATTATGACCAGGAAATTTTATTACATTTATCTACTGTTTCATTTCTCTCAAGATTTCATTTTTTCTTGAAAACAAAGAACAGATCCACATCTGGGTTAGAGGCTCGTGTGGATCCCAAAATATTCAGCAGACTTTGCTCCCATCTCATCCTTGCCACAGGAAGAAAGAAGTAGTTTACAGGAGCTCACTAATATTGTTAGTGGGATTGTACCATTCATAATAATAATAAAAATACATTTTGAGCTCAGGGCTATGGCTGTTCACCTTGATCAAGATGAGTTCTCTTCCACCATGCTGAACTTTCATCTAAATGCAGCATGTTTAATCCCAGCTTCAGGGAAAGCTATTAACAATGTGGCTGACTCTCTCAGATGCTTCTAGTGTGAAAAAAGGGCTCACCTATCACAGGTGAATTTTTTCTATCATCATATGAGAGAAAAGAGAAAGCCCTGGATGTAAGAGATGTCTGATTCATCTAATGTTCCATACATTTTAAACAGCTCAAAACCTGCTTGCTACTGACTTCAGCTTCCTTTTTTTTTGGAGAAAGGAAAAGTTTTTCTAGAATGCACTTACTGTAGAGCTTCAAAAACATCATTTTGTCTTAAGAAGTTTGTCTAGTGTGATATTACTAGTGTCCTTGATCCAGGAAAGGGATACAGGGAGAGAACTGCCCAGAAGCTCACTCTGAAGAGGCAGCACTTCCCAAGGACTCAGCGTAAGGAGAGCATACCTGCTGCAACAAAGAGAATCCCAGCGCTGAGAATAATGTTGTTTTTGCTGTTGTAAATCCTTCCTGCTCCAACACAGAGTCCTCCCAGCAACAGCAGTATTGTGCTTAGGATGGGGAACACACTGGAGGCACGGACAATGCCTGGAGGGGAGACAGGTGGAAAACGAAGACAGTGAGTAATTATTTCAGATGCCTCCTCAGGTGCAAGTGTGGAGATTACAAAGTCTCAACCCCCCTGGATTTGCTGGAATTATCACTGATTCTGCATTTCTGGGCAGGTTTTTGGGAGCTGAGGCCATGGGTAGGTGGCCAATGTGGCACAGACACTCTCAACTGAGTTTTCTCCTAGAAGTCCAGCATTATCACCACTATCTGATGCCACCACGTACAGAAGACTCCTGGCAAAGCATGAGGTAAGTGACAGTAAGGCCTAGCATCACATAGGGAGTGACAGTGAAAAATTCATGAGCTGGCAATGAACTCTACCATGTTTGGGGATGGCTTGGGCAGATGGATCTGTTCCTTGGTACATGCACAAGGTAAGCAAATTACAGCCCTTGAAGTCTGAAGCATTGGTGCTGCCAGTGAGCACAACTAAATAACCTCTTATTCTTTTGTTGAAGATTTAAACATGCTGAAACCTTTCAGATTTCTAAGGAAGAAATTTTAACAAGTGCCTCTCAGATATTTGTGTTTAGTTTCCTGACAGCTAAGTAGAGTCATTTAAAATTCTGTGTGCTTCAGTCCATTCACCAGCATGGGCTATAAAACCCCTGAAAAAAAATTTAGAAGACCACTTCAAGCTAGCTTTCAAAGTTGGGTCACTACCAGACTAGGCAGCAATAGAAAGGGAAGTGGCAGGGAGGGAACAAAAGGGCTGAGAAAAATAAACAAGGACAAGAAGAGATATATCTGTATTGTTAAAACCAAAGGGATAAAACCTGGCAGGTGTTCTTGAAAGGCAAAGCAAGGATCCAAATTACACCATTATACAGAGAGGATTTTTGTGAAGAAAGGGAGGTGCTGCTGTGGAAAACAGGATTGCCCCAAAGCTTGGAAATGCAAAGGGGTGGAAGGGATTTCCAGCAGGGCGAGCGGGTGCCAGGGTGTGGGGATGCCCAAGGTGAGCAGGGGGTCAGAGGCTGCAGTCACAGAGGAGTGGAAGCCCTGCAGCACACTGAGAGGACACAGGGACACCCAGGGCTGAGTGCAGGGAGAGGAGCAAAGCAGCATCTGGAGCAATCTGCTGATGCGGTGCCATTAGCGCTGCGGTCTCTCCTGGGTGCCATCTTCCTGGCTGTCACGCACCGCAAGCAGTGCCCATTTCCCGAGGAGGAAGGGCCAGATGTTCCAGCTGATGCTTTCTCATTTTACTTTTGATGGCCGTGGCGTTCCCAATTTAGTGAAGTGCTTCCTAACGATTCCCCTGGCAACCAGTGGCAAACCCCCCACTGACTGCAAGAGGGACAGGACCAGGCATTTAATAACAGTATTGCTTTTGTGTGCACTGCAAAGCCCCCAGGAGCCCTAGCTATTGGCCCAGCCCTTGTTAGCATGGTGCAAACATAAAACAAAAAGGACAGTCCCTGCCTAGGAAGCTTATGCCTGTATTGATCTGTAACAGGGAGAAAAGTTCACCTCCTACCAAAACTGGCAACGTTGCTGTGTGTGTCCTTTACAGATGGGGCACTTTCTGAGTGGATCTAAACCCAATTCAGTTTGGGTGCATTACTATTCAGACAGTGTCTTGCAATAACTGGCAAATGCAAGTAATGAGGGTGTAATGTCTCTAATCAAAGCCTGCTGAGCGCTGAGAGCCTGTTCTGGTGTCTTGGGTGTATCCCCACCTGTATGGTATGAAGTAACAGTGCTTTGTCTTTTAGGTCAGTTTTTAGAGTCAATTAGAGATGTCAGTCTCTGTGTTGCTGGACATGAAAGAGCCTCAAACCCTGTCTGTTTGTTAGTGCTCTGGTAAAAGGCAGCATGGGCTTGAAATCTACTGGGGCCCACTCTTAATGGTTGTTGTTTCCTGTATTTTATGGTCATGCTGTTCACAATGATTTCAAAGACCTTTCCTAAAACACTTCAGTGATACCGTCAGACGGAACTTGCCAGACATGCCAAATATGGGGGGTGACTTGTTGTACCTGTAGGAATAATCATAGAGTGGTTTGGGTAGGAAGGAACCCCAAAGATCATCTAGTTCCACCTCCCCCCACCACAGGCAGGGACACCTCCTGCTAGACCAGGCTGTTCAAAGCCCCATCCCACCTGGTAATCTCCAGAGATCATTTTTTCTGTAGTAGGTAATTAATATGAAGAGAAACAAAACTCAGTGTTCTCTTCCTGCAACACTTTACAGTGTATTTTTTCCTGCAACGTGTCCTTTCAGCTCTGGAATTTAAAAGGAAGCTCATAGGTACCATGTAGAATTTACATATGTCTCCTGATACTGGTAATAAAATGACAGCACATCAGAAAACATTAAGGCAATCTGGTTTTCCCTCTCTCCCTTGCTTTTTTTTCCTTGTTTACCCTCCTGTCTGTTTGCATCGCCCGCTCTGCACCGCAATGCCTTGTGACACCTCCTTCAGTGCTGCTCCTCCCCACGGGGCTGCCAGCCCTGGCACTCGCCTCCTGCTTTGCTTCTCCTCCAAAGGCAGGAGCCAAGCAAACAGCTTTCAAAAGGGGATGAAGTGCATGGAAATGCAGCCGTGCCCCTGGAAGGAGGTCCCCCAGTCCCCCTCCTCCTCATGGTTGTGCTTCTGCAGCACAGCCCTGACACCCTGGTGTGAGCAGGGAGCATGAGCAGGGCTGAAATCCCCAATTCTGCCAAGGGAAGAGGTGCATGTGCTTGGTGCAAGGCTGGATGGGAGCAGCCTGGTTTGTGTCTGCCTGCAGAAATGCAGGAGAGGAGGGAAGCTGGAGCATACCTTGGGTGATGCAGGCAGCAGCCCTGGGGACTGCATGACCTCTGCCCTTTGCTAGGGCTCTGCAGAGACACAGGAAGGGAATTTTTCAGATTCACAGACCAGTGTGTGTTGTCACAGGGGAAGGTTCAATAGGAGAGCTCTTCTTTCAGCTCCTTTGCATGTGTGTGTTGTCACTGTGGCTGTCTGTAGCTTGGTTTTGCAGGGAGCAGCCTGAATGCCCAAGGGCAAGATCCAAACTCCTGCTCCTACCCATACCCCACACCAAAGGCTCCTAAAATCAACCTTTTATTCACTGATTTCAGTACAGTTTTGAATCAGAGCTTGGTTCTGCTGGCACCACAATGTTTACCTTTATCTGAAGCCTACATGAGACTGGTCACTGTGGAGCAGGCTGAGAGCCCTCATGCTGCTCTTTCACAAGCCCTAGATGCACACAGCCTTGGTGCCTTCATCTAAGCCAGACAGGAAAAATAAGGGTTACCCTCAACATGGCCCTCTGAGAAACATGTGCCAAAAGGTGGCTAAAAAGCATGAGAAATGATACAGAGACAGCAGATGGCAAAGGGATTGGACAGAGGGCAAAAATGGGACAGAAGCTCTCACGTCTCTTTTGGAACAGGATGCAAATATCCTCGTCTTAAACAATGATTTGGTCCCTATTACATATCTATATGAGCTCATCTCTTCTGGCTTTAGGTGCTCAGCCTTTCACTAATCTCTAAATCAACCATATGCATTTTAAGTGGTGCTGCAGCTTTTCTTACAGACCTGAAAGCAGAGGAGCTCTGTTACCTGTGCAGGCTCAGTGGGGATGGGGAAGAGCTCTCCTCTGCGGGGGGAGGAGAGCAACTGGAGACTGAGTTTGCAGAAGACACAGAGGGTTGGACCAACTTGTTTTTAAGGTCTGTACTTAGTCACTTTTGAAAACAGCTTTCAGGAACAACCACGACAAGAACACTTACATACAATTTACCAATCTCCTGTCTTACTGTGGAGCTGGAGACGGTTTCCTCTCCAAATAAAGAAGGCGTAATATGCTTTTATCAGGATGCTCCTTAACTCCTCTTTCCTCTACAGTCCTTTTACTAATGATGTTTCTTTCCTAGAGGTGACTTGGCATCAATTTAACATCAGTTCCAAGGCTTTGTATGAAAGATAAATGCAGCTGTGCTCACATTCTCCAGCCTGCCTTTGCCTGAGCACTGAAATCATGTCACTCAAGTGCTCTAACTGATCCAAATTGACAAGAGTAAAGCTGAAGAACAACCTGGGGTTTCTGGTGGAGAGTTCTTTTTGGGGGGGGTTTTAAAAAATTTCCTCATCTTAGCAACTAGAAGCTGTTTCCCAGAAGTGAGCAGAAGGGCAGAGTGGTTCTCTAAGTGGTGTTTCAGGCAATTAATAGCAGTGTAATTGAGAAGGGGTTTGCCTCGCTGGGTGTATCAGCTAGCAGGTCACTTACTGCTCTCTGAAGCTTGCCCAACACTCTGTGAACTGCTGTGTCTTTCCGTGCTGAAGGGCACTGCTTTCAGCTTGGCTGGTCAGTTTTTGTTCAAAAGGAATAACTAGGCAGGGTATTCTCTGGGGAAGGGGAAATCTAACTCAGATTTTGCAGGATTGGTGAAGTTTCACACTCAGGTTCCAAGACCTCCCATCACCTGAGCAAAAAGTCATCCAGAGGAGAGGGAATGATTGCCTTTATTTCAAGCATCAGGTTGGTTGATGAAGTTCCTTCTGTGGTGGATTACACAGCAGCACAGAGCAGCAATGGCTGACTGGCCATGCAGGGAAGCCACAGCCCATGTTCATGCTGAGATTTTGCTGTTAGCTGCCGAAATTTCAGCTTCCTTCCTACAACGCAGTAATTTCACTGCAGGGTGGGGTGGCTCAGCAGCTACAAAGGATAAGGCTTGGGTTTAATCATTAGGAAAAGTTTCCTAATGGGCGTCAAGCTTCTTTTGATACAGTAATCAGATAAATACTTCCTCTGTAAAATGCCCTTGCCACTCTAGGTGTTTAGAGAATGGCCACCACAATCATGGTTGAAGGAAACCCTTGAAATGAGGATCCCCAAGGGTGATGGTTGTGTCAGCTGCAGTGTGAACTGGCCATAACACCATCACTGCTCTGTGTCACCCAGCTTGGGCCAGTCTCTTCAATGAATAAGATTTGGGTTACACTCTACAGAAGAGAAACCCACTGAAGTCCCTCTGACCATTTCTGCTAATCCTGTATGTTAGGAATCACTTTGCACTTACGGAGAAGATATTCTGAGCTGTCGTGGTCATAGTCATTGTCTTCAGGGAAGTGGTTGATTCGGAAGCAATGTCCTTTGTAGATTCCTAAATGAAAACAAAGCAAACATAACACATCAGGAGCAGAACCAGGTAAACGCACTTCTGCCAGCTCTGCTTTATTTCCTGTTCTTCCCAGGCTGTATAAGTACATTATTCTCCTACAGGGATGGTCACTGAATTTTTTATGCCATCAAGATACCATCTCTAAGGTCACAAATTTGGGGCAGATTGGGCTGAAGTCTAGCTGAAGGAAGGGAGAGCCAGGATTCCTGGGCTCTTCAGTCTGCTGCTAATATTGTTCCCTTGAGGTTTTTAATCTCTCTGTGCTTTACTTTATCAGCACCATGCTTATCTTACAAGCACAATGAGTTTGCAAAGCTCCTTTTTGTTCCTAGAGTGACTGTCACTCTGGGTCCCTGCTCCATGGCTGGGGCTCCCCAGTAGAGCCAAGTGCCAATCTGGTGCCCATCACCCCTCCTGCCTTGTTCCCAGTGAAGTGCTAGCAAAGGTTGAGCTGTCTGAGGCCTTTTCAATCGCTCTCTAGGCTTTGAAAACAAGTCCATAAATCTCTTCCTGCTAAAATTTAAACCCATGTGCCTCCCTTAAGTTTGGCTCAGTTTTTAATGGCATATTTGTTTAGCTAACTTGGGGCTTGTGCAGTAAGTCAGGGCACAGCAGTGCACTTCTGATACCTGAAGGAACAATGCCAGAGCTGGCTGGATGACTTCAGAAGATGAGCTTCAGCACTTTGTCCATCTGGGCCAAGCTTTACTTTGGTATTTTGTATTATTTTCTGTCAGGTTACACAGCCTTAGCTGCAGTGGGGTGGCTGTGACTGCTGCTGCACAGTGAGCTGCTCAGGGACCTCTCCCCAGAGAGCTGACTGCAGGAGCAAAGCCCTGAGGTGTGATTCTGCCTTGGTGCTTTCATTATTCATTAACCAGTGCTTTCGTGCTCAGGAGCATACATCACCCAGGATGAGCTATCCTCTGCACAGGAGTTCTGGTGCTTACAGCTTGAGCTGGCAGAAGGATTTAAAACCCATCCGTTAAGATGACTTTAACAGAAGCACAGCTGCAAGTCTGTAGGATATAAATGTGGATTTATTTCACTACCTATTGCCTATGATTACAAAGATCTCAAAAGAATTACTAATCCAGAGGATTTCAATTGCACCCTGTGAGTGTCAACTGCAGGTTTGCTACTACAGTGCATTTAATTCTGCCAGTAAATGATGTAGCTACTGTAATTGCAGTAATGGCTCAGGCTCAGGCTTTCTCTGCACAGCACTTCAAAGGCTGGGAACAAGAAGGAAGTGGTTCACATCCCATCTGGAAGTGTCACACCTGTCCTGTCTGCCAGGCGGATGAGAGCACTTGAGCTGGGGCTGCTCCTGCTAAGCATGTTTGCTCAGGCATCCCTCTGCTTGCCATCAGCTGGTTTGTGGCTCCTGATGGCTCTCCAGCAAGGCAATCCAAAAGTCAGTGCTTATTTCTATGGCAGTTCAGGCAATGAAACTAAATCACTCCCAGCATAACAGGGCCTCTGAGATTGGATGGTCATTTCTTTGAGTCTCTTCATTATGGTGTGCTAATTTGGAGGAAATACATTCAGAGTATGAATTTTATCCTCTCCTATTCATTAAGGGGAAAAAAATAAATCTAAATAATCTTCTCACCCTAATGTCCTAAGGGAATAGGCTTTTCAGTGACTCTGTGCTTGTGTGTCTATAGGTGGGACCATCTCTCACTCTGTTTGTACTTCTCCAAGGACTTTTAAGGTAGATAGTTGAATTTATCCAGAGCTGATACAGAAGTATCACAGGTAAGTGAGCTCCCACAACTTCTGTGCAAGCAGGGGAATGCATAAAGGAGAGAGCTTTGTCCATCAAAGGCTGCTTTGTGAATGTGCATGCTCATGGACATGTGCAACAGCCCAAATAAGTGTCCTTCTTCCAGAAACCCCGTTAAGAGACAAGAATGTTCCCAAAGCCTCATGTGTTTGCAGCACTGATGGGACTGATGGAGAGTTTTGGCCTCTCTAAAATGGCCTTATGTTGCTAAAAGTCTGAATGAAATGGGCCCTTTAGCAGAACTTTCTGTTCTGTAGAGACCATGAAGCTCTCCCTTCCACCACAGGACTGAAACACATCAGCAGGATGGGGTGGGTTGGTATTAGCAGTATCTGGGCTTTCCCTCTTTTATGGTGGGAGATCTTAATTTCCTGATGCTTATATCTGGAGCCTTTAATGTGAAAGGGTATTAGCCAATCTAGCAGAAGTGAAAAAAAAAGAGGATAATTAGCCCCACACAGAAAATTCTAGATGAGCTTCAGAGTTCCTTTCTATTCCCAGTTTTCAGGAAGACTGAGATTGGTCATTCTGGCCATCTTCTAATAGAAATAGCAATTGACTGTGAAATTTGGACCTGTATCAAAGCCTAGGAATCCAAAATATTATTTCCAATATGTTTGCTGTAGTTCAGATCATAGATACTGGTTCAGGATCCTCTCTAGTGCCTATGGTATTTGATAGCTAATAACAACAGCAGGCTGGATAATTTTTTTCCATAAACTTATCAGGTGTCATATAACTCAGCAGCAGCTTATTAAACTCTCAGTGAGGCTTGAAGTTGCTATCAAGAACTCTGGTGATCTGCAGGGTATTGAGGGCTCTTTTAATCCATAAAATATCAGAAACAAAGTCTTGCTAGGAAATGCAACAATACCTCTTTTTTTTTTTTTTCTTCATAATGATAGACTTTGAAACTCAGATTTGATTAAAATTAAGCCTAGCTGAGTGGAAGCTACTGAAGCCATGGTCAGCTCTAAAAGCACAGCAGCAGAGTCTGGCTTGTACTTAAATAGAAAAAAACATAAGCAAAAAACCCCTGAGGTTTGGTGACATAACTGGCTCCATGCCCTGGCACGTGAAGCAATGCAAAAGAATACAAGCCATGAAACAGGAGGAGTGGCAGAACAGGAAACACGTCAACTAAATCCAGTAACAAATATTCTACAGCATTTGCACTCCCTGAAGCTCTTCTCAAAGGCTTCCCTGAGGATGCTTTAAGGGAGTGTGGAAGCAAATGTGGCCACTGGTCCACACTTAGTTAGGCACAGATGGGCTGTTCTCGGATGTGACGTGGAAGAGGGACTTTACTCTTTGCTTGAGAATGAGGATAAAGTCCCTTATATGCTTTGGAGAGGAAGATGGAACATTTAACTTCTACTTCTGTCCCCACTAGAGAGAGATAAATAAACTGCAATCACTGCCTAACAGATACTAAAATATTGAGAAGCACTTCTGGATACCTCTTGAGAGTAAGATATAATATCCCACTGAGATGCTCTAAGTATTACTCCTTTCTTTGAATGATTACTGATATGTTTTAAATGATGCTTTTAGAAATACAAATATTATAATGCATTTTTTCCTCATAATAATAACAACTTTGTTCTGAATTTTGAGCCAGGACTTCAGGATCTGGGTTAATGATAATGAAGAGCCAAATTTTCTGAAGTGTTGCTGATGGTGTAAGAACATTTTTTTCCCCACTGGTTGCAGCATACTTAGCTGTCATTTAAAACATAAAAATTGATTCTGACTTGGTTTTGCTCTGTGTTCAAGGGCTCCTCCAACAAGGTTAGTACTTCCCAATCTCACTAAGTGTTGTTCAGATCACTATAATTAGAGTGTGATGTACTCAGATAATGTGATAAGGGAGGGAACTGTAGTGCCTAAGTGATTAAGCTTTGTTTTGGGGTTTGAGATCTCCAAGTACATAGAGTTTTCAGCAGTACATCAAAGTTGAGATCCCAAATTCTGATGACATACTACCTTCTCCTTGCTCTTCCTCAAATGATCGTTTATTAATCCTGCCTGTACCATTGCAGAATTGTTCACTGGGGTATCATTTTTTGGATGACTGAGAGAGAAGGTTAGTGCTGTAGGTTGCAAATGCTAATTTGTCTGTGGCCATGCATTACATGATCATGTTGTTGTTGGCCATATCATCAGCCATGTCTTTGAAACAACCATTTCCTGTGGTTATATTTACCCATGACAACATTCTCTGATGCCCTGGAAGTGTTTGCACAAATCAGCACTGGAAGATAGAGCACTTTAATGTCTGATACTGTTTGTCAAGGCAGGCTGTACTTTTGTTTTCTTTCACCACCCCCAATCCTGAAAACTACATACAACAAGATCTTTCCATAACATTAGTGTTCTGTTGTCATTTAAAATAGGTTTCCACCATGCAAGAAGCTAGCAGCTTTGCAGCAGAGGACCTTGTCTGCAGGCTACTTCTGTCAATAGCAATTTTCATCTCCTTGCTCTGAGCATGAGCTTACAGGAGGTGATATCTGATAGCAGTGGGAGACACATGAGGATAGATGGGTTGAGCTGCAGCCTCCTTCTCCATCAACAGCTTCTGCAGAGCTACTGCTCCATTAACTAGTTCATCTTCCAGCCCTCTCGCCCACCCTTGTTGGTGAGACTATGCAGTAAAACATCAGTTGGGCACTTGGTTGAGAAGCTTTGCTTGTTTTCTTGTGGGACACTAGACATTAGTAACCTCCTAGGATCAAACTCTCCCCTGCCAACACATCACATTCTTGTAGCTCTTGAGCAGCTACAGATACTTAGAGCACACACGTGCACACTATTAATAGAGTTAAGCAGGTTTTCTCCTGAGGGGGATTAGACTGATGGAATGCCTGCTATGAACGTCAGCTGCAGAAGCAGTTGCATGGCTGTAGTGATTACCTGTGGGCAGGTAAATACACCCCATAATTGTCCAGCCTAAAATCTCACTAACCAGCTGATTTCTTGCTGGCAAATATGGGTCTTCTGGGATGGTTTGAAGACATGGAAGGAAATGAGTTTCAAGATCGTTTGTCAGCTAGTGCTTGCAGATACAGGAATACAAGTTGCAAGGAGCTGACTGTATATTAAAAATAAGGTGATTAGCAAGGAACCATGGGAAATTTGGCCTGATGGTTCTGCTTGCTGGATCTATTCTGTGATTAAATGCTGTGCTTCAGTTCCAGAGCCAACCATTAGCCTGATTTACTGCAACATTTGAACATCTGAACCTTTAAATGACAAGTTTTCTGAACATAGCAGCAGACGGAAGGCTGACTAACAAACAGCACCACAGACAAGGAAAGTGTGACATGCAGAGTGGGGCTGTTGTAACAGAAGTTGCCCAAACACAGTGTCCACCCAAACATGCTGTGTGGGACTGGGTTTCCTTGATGGCATGGCTTTGCACTTCCCTTGGACAACAGTGGAGAACCTCTATTCATAGTGAGTAGCAGCACTGGACTCTGCCAGGGCAGGAGAGAAACAGTTATGTATGTTTATTTCCTTAGAAGATTTCTCTGCTAACAAGTTCTGAAATCCTTTGCTGCATCATTTGAGAAATAGTGAGCAAAGGAGATCAGACATGTCCAAAAATGTTTCCCTCCACAAAATTTACAGTGTGGAGTCTGCACTGTGTTCATTTCTTTGATTTTTCCACCAGTACAACTTCCCTGTCTCACTGGACTGACACACAACAGTGAATGCAGCTGCCAACTTAACTTTCTTTTCATTCCTGTCCTCATAAAACTACCCTTGAAAAGAGGAGTGGGTGGTGCACCTCCTTGTACTTTCAAAACCTGCTTTGTGGTGCTGATGGTCAGACAGGGACTATTATGGCCCTGATCTTTCCACTCAGGCCACAAGGAACAGCATTAGATATTCTTCTGTAATTTGGCACTTTCTATGCTAAATTGTTTGATTATTTGTCTCCTGCTGTTTGCTGAGAGTTTCACAAGCCTGTCCTGAAGTTACCTGAACGAGCACAGATCCTGTGAGTCTCTGCCAGAGGATGTTTAATGTTGTCATTATAAAAGAGCTCCTGAAGTATTGACGTCGGTCGTGTGAAAACTCAGCCCATGTGAATTTGCTGCCCCATGTTGCTGCTGTGTCACTGCCTTCATCACCACAGAGGATGCAGCCAGCAGAGAAAGAAGCCTCAGGAGGTTAAATGCAAGTTTATTGGGTGTCTGCTTCTGAGAAAAGTTTGGCTGTTGTAAAAGCCTCAAGAAGCTGGAAACTTCACAGCATAGAATGTTTTTGAGACAGATGCTGTCTGACACCCCCTGAATCCTGCCAGTGTAGGAAATATTTGTCCATATGACAGTTTGTATTTTTGTTTCATCCTGAAGATGAAGACCACTGGGGTTGTTGTCATACTTTTGCCAGGGAAGGGTGTTTTTTTCCCCAGGAGATGCTTAGTACCTGACAGATTAGAAGTCCATCCTTGTAACTGTGTGCTAGCATGATCCCAAAAAACAGCTGAGCAGCACTTGCATGTCATGGGCAGCCAAAGCAAATTCAGCTCAGCCAAGTCTTTAAAATGGGTTTATCCTGAATCTTAACCATGTCTTCCCACAGGTATTGAGACAGTGAAACAATCATCTTTTATCTGTCCTCATAAAAGTCCTTTCCTTCTTTCCCAGTCTTTCATCCCATAACTCAGAATTCTCTCATTTCTCACTGCAGGGACCTGAACTGCCTACTTCAGGCACAGATTCTGATCTCAGCACAGCAGACTCAACTCTGTCTCACCCAGTAACAGGGATATCAGAATCTGGTCTTCTCCCTCTGCTTGCTCCCCCTCTACTTCCTGGGCAAAAAGAAAATTATTTTAAAATGTTGAAATGTATGAAATTTGCCCCACTTTCTTCCTTAGGAGCTGTCAGCTCTAACAAACCCTTTGGGTTCTTCTTTTGATCTATTTTCAATTGTCTGGTGGGCAAAGCAAAACTCCTCCTCAAGTCTCTTATTTTCTTATCTTCTGCTGTGACATCAATTTCCCCCTTTTCCAGTCTTTTCCAGTCCTCCCCCTCTGCTGCCTACAGACCCTCCACTGCTCTGAGTTTTTCATCAGTCCCCTTGATGCCACATGAATAACTACCAGTCGCTTTTGCTGCCTGCTCCATCTTGCTCCTCTGTCATGTTTTTAAATGCAAACCACCTTCCAGTGTGTTGGCTGGAGCATCTCTGGGAGGAAGAAAGGCTGAGAGCCCTGGTGCTGGTTAGCCTGGAGAAGAGAAGACCCAGAGGGGATCTCATCAATGCAGATAAATAGGTAAAGGGTGGGGGCAAGAGGATGGAGCCAGACTCTTTTCCATGGTGCCCAGTGACAGGACAAGGGGCAATGGGCACAAACACAGGAAACATGAGGAAAATGTTCTTTGCTGTGAGTGTGCCAGAGTACTGGCATAGGCTGCCCAGAGATGTTGTGGAGTCTCCTTCTCTAGAGAGATTCCAAACTCACTTGGACATGATCCTGGGCAACCTGCTCTGGGTGCCCCTGCTTCGGCAGGGGGGTTGAACTAGATGATCTCCAGAGTTCACTTCCAATCCCTACTGCTCTGTGATTCTGGGATTCTGTTTTTAACACCTTGTGAGGGCTCAGACCATCCCAGTGGCAGTGGTGCTGGAGGAGATACATGCTAGAGCAGCTCTCACCCCAACCTTTATTCTTAACACCTGCCATTAACCTCAAGTCTGGCAAAAGCAAGTTCTCTCTAGGAACAAGTCTCACTTTATCTTGTCAATTGACCTGGTCAGTCTCACCATTAACCTCACTCCACCTCTCTTGCCTTCATACAGTAGTTAGAGCTCCCTCTTGTAGTCATACCACCACTCTCAAGTATTTGCTCTAGGATATTATCATCTGCTTTCCCCAACTTGCCTGCACTGTGGCAGTGTCTGCTCTGATTGCCTTTTGCCATCTGCAGCCTCTTCTTGGTGCTCCTCTGCAGAGCCCTCTCTGTTGGAAGCAGTGGCAGGTCACTGCTTCTCCTTCCACTGCATCCTGCACAACAAAGCTTGTGTTGCTTCATGGCTTTTGTCTGCAATGGTCTCAAACTGTAGTGGAGCTCATGCCCCATATTGCAGGAATCATCTCCACTGACCTGAGTGCCAATTTCTCAGCCATAAGTAGTGACTGGCAAGGTTCCTGCCTGGGCAGCTTGACCTTCATGTCATGACCTACCCTTTAATCTCCTAACACTCTTGGCTTTCCCATGGGCCAGACATGGTGCTTTAGCTGATCTCCTCCACACATCAGCAGATAATCACTAATACTCAGCCACATAAGAGAAGATGTATCTCGCTTGGATGGTGAAGTCTACTAGTAGTAGGTGGTGACTTCTAGTTCTGACTGGAACAATTTTACTCTTTGAGTGATAATATTTTGGCATGCTGCAGTCCAGGACATAACACTTGAATTTTTTTGTACAGCCTGGCAAAGCATCTCCAGATTCTGGATCACCTACAGCAGAAGGCATCCAGGGAAATGCCTACAGAGGCTCAGTCAGTTGTAATTCACATGGGTATATACAGCCTCAGCAGCTGACCTTCTGTTTTCAGCTGGGCAAATACCATCAAAGTTGTCATGCATTTGTATGCCTGTGTAAGAAATCAACAGATGCAGAAGAGATGCTTCGCCAAAGATGACTTTGAAGTTCTATGGCAGCCTTTTGTTCCATTAGAAGATTTTATCTGAGACCTTGAGTGATGTTAGAAAATCTGTGGCAACGAAATGCTTTTCCTGAAGATCCACCTCACCTGCACATCTGGGAGCTAATAAAACACATCAGTGTCTGGCTGCTGTCCTTTGAATTCTCTTCACTCATTACAAAACTGCTGCCAAAAGTACTAAGTGTCCTTGTGCTACCACAGTGAATACCAACAGTATCAGGGAAATGTAGGACAGAGGAAAGTAGGTAAGAGCTGACTGTATGTTACATGTTGGTTTGAGCTACTTAATTTCCATTTTCTTTGACTATTCCTCTCATAAATCAGCATTTTGGCCACAGAAGGAATGACTGAGGTTGTTCAGCAATGCTCCTATCCCTTTCCCAGCTGCCTTTCCTTAGGCAAACAGCAGATAAAAGAGTATGCTGTGATATTCCACTGCTCAGGCATCCCTGCAGCCCCTCTGTGCACTGCTGGTGGTCCTCCTAGGACCATTTGCAACTTTCTCCTTATTCACCATGTCCTTTTGTGCTGCTGCTTGGATGGCAAAGTGAGGGAAATTTCAGAGGGTGGTTCTGTGGCTTCTTTTAGTCTTTTTTATTGCTCCTTTTTATGGAGTTTATTGAGGGAATGACTGTGTTTTCTAGGAAGAAACACTGCCATACTTCCAGCCCTGATGTAAATCATCTGCACCGACAGATAGGGGCAATTCCTCAACCTGGGTTTGATGTGATTTTTTTTGGAGCAATGCTGGTGATGCTGCTTGAGGAACATTTTCCAGTCAGAGCTAAGTTAGCCCTGCCACGGTGAATGTTCCCATCCCTGGCTCAGTCCCAAGAGACTGTCAACATTTCTAGTTGTCATGAGGTTGTTAACTCACTTTTCTATGTCTGCCTTTCTACCTACCACCACAGCCCACACTTGCTGTGTTCTGCCTTCACACCTCGTCTCGTCCTGCATCTCATGCCGCAGTCCTTTATCCCAGCAGCCCAGAAGTTTGTCTCACCACTCATTTCCATACTTTGCTTTGCTGCCACTGTGCCAAAGCTGTTTCTGGGTAGCTGATAAAATCATCTGCATGCTTTTAAGATGAGTTTGGAGCTTGGATAGAAACCTCCATTAGAGTTCTGTAGTTGGCTTTTCTACCTTAGTTAAAATTGGTGTAATGCTTGAGGAGTTGGTGTTGGCTTTTTAGGTGAGCATCTTCACCCATCAGAGCTTGGAATTGAAAATCATCTCCAAAGAGCTTCCAGCTCTTACTTCCATTCTGGACCAAGATACCTTAATTTAAAGAGGCACTTTAGTAACCAGCAGTGCTTTTGGCACACTCTGCCAGAGACTGAGTTGTTCTTCACAACTGTAACTACACAGTGACCATCATCACTCCAACACTTCACAGAGCAGTGGGAGATAAGCTGCAGTGACCTGTGTGCTAGCCAGGATTCAGGTGCATCATGACTTGGACTGAAATCCACCTTTTTCTCCCTCACAATAGTCTTGACCCTGACATACCTCCACTGGTCCAAAGCCTGCTCATCCAGGCAGATTACTGACAGTCCATCAGTCACTCTGAGAGGGCTGAAATGCCAAATTGCACCGGATGCAGTGTTGAGAACAGAGTCATTTTGCCTGATGAAGCAAGCGTTTGTATGCTGTGAAATGACAAATTGTGTTTATTTTCACATTGTCAAACTGTGCTTTTTTTCCTGTGTTGGCACAATTGGAATCAAGTTTCCCTTAAGGGATAGTTTGGTTTTTATCCATCTGGTTTTCCTTACTTCAGTAAGTCATCAGTTCTCCCTCATTAACATGGTGATCAACCAGGGCTTGATGTTTTCACCTCTTACAATCACAGCATGTCTATAAAGCCTGTATCATGGCTCTTCACTACCTGGGGGAGGAAATTTAAGGAAATGGACATTCATGTCTCTTCAGAGTCCCTACTGAGTTTATAATTTGAGGCATAGTCAGAGTCCTCTCTGGGGAATGAATACTGTTCTTGAACTAGATGAAAAATACCCAGTACGATGTGTGATGTTTTGTTCCCTGTATCTTCTGCCACTTTCATACATGTGCAGTCTTGAGCCATTGCCTTCTCCTTCTTAATTTCTACTTTCAGACCCTCTTAAACTGCCATTTTTTGATGTTCCTGAAGCATCCTCATTTCACAACAGGTAAGGTTTGCAATTGTCATACAGCAGTCTAAAATGTAAGAAACAACTCTTGAGAGTGAGAACTTAGGTAATCCTTACAGATGTTTGGGGCAACACCTAGTGTCTTCTGTAAATGGACAAACCCTCCAGATGGAGTCAGTACAAAAATGGTTCTTGTTATTGATACTCCTTGTGAGATCTCTTGGTGTGGCAGAAGCTTACAAGGCATGAAGTAATTACCTCTCAGCATTAATGAATTATTTTCTGCTCTAACAGCAGAGGATATCTCTAACCTGGTATCTAGAAATGAACTCTTTCTCTACAAACCTTCTTTTGGCTCATTTATGTACCATAAAGTTTTTCTTCTGACAAAAAAGAAAAAGTGAAGGTTACACTGAAAAATAGAGATCTAGGAGATCATTAGTTAATGGATTAGGAATATGCAGGATATTTGGAGACTCCTGGAATCTTGTCATGATTCCATATCTCTTCGATCCATAGTGATTGATCATAAAATGATGGCATTTAGAAAAATGGATAACGTTGGATATTGAAGAAGCAATAAAGAAATTTCACTCCATAAATCATCTTAATTGGAGGGAACACTTGCAATATGTCTGTCTTCATAATGCAGTGACCTTGAGTTGGATCTGCATTCACTTTTGGAGCATGTCTTCCTCATTTCTATGCCAGCTTGTTGAGTTATACATAGAAGCTAAACCTCTAGAGATTGATCATGCACAATCAGTGATGCAGGACTGAAACAAGGCAGATGACAACGGGGAAGCTAAAGGTTAGGAGAGAGGGGTGTAACTGCCAAACCCTGCTGATGGCTGCATTTGGGAAATGCAAGGCAAAGGTTTCAAAAGTGATCTGCATGATGTATTATTGGAACAGACAGTCCAGCAGGATTGATGAGTATGGTGTATGTTGTTTAGCTGAATACTCAGGGCTAGTGCCTAACCTTGGGAACAAACAGCAGAGCTGCTGGTTAAAAGACTAGGTTCCAGCCAAAATAGAAAGGCAATATGAAGGACTTTATCTTGAATTAGAACTCTTACTGATTTGGTTATTGCTGATTCCCAGCAACCCACAAGGTGCCATGCTCTCAGGGAGGGTAGGTGCTGGCAGGCTCCAGGCTCTCGGGCATGTGGTGGTAGAAGATGCCTTGGCAGCCAGGATGGTATGTCCCTGCCTGCAGCCAGCCTCCTGCAGGGCATGGGACAGGCTGGTCTCACTGGGACACCCTGAGAAGGGGAGGAATATGATGAGCAGCTCTGGAGGACGAAAGCAGAAAGCAACGTGAAGAAGAAGGAGGAAAAAGAGCACTTCAGGGCTGAGCAGGGAAGAATGGGAGATGGTTCGCAGGGGAAGAAAAGAAGCTTGGAAGAAAGTGGGAGGGAGAGAGAGCTGAGGAGGAGATGGGAAGGGTGGGCAGTGGGTGGCCGGAGGTGAGGAGAGGGCCTAGGAGGAGAGCAGGAGCTTGGCAGATTGGTGGTGCCTGCGGAGACAAGGACCAGATGGCGACTTGGGTCCTCCCTGAGCAGCTCTGCCTGCATCCACAGCTCTGGCCGGCAGAGGAGTCAGTGCTCGTGCTGCTGACAGACGAGGAGGGGATGCACAAAGCCACTGCCTGATGAAAATGGAGAGCTTGAAACTTGTAATTCCCAGGACTGATTTAAATTATTACAGTTAACAAATGACCTATAACATAAAAGTGGAGATGGCTACCAAATAGACCTGTTTAAATGAACACATGCAGAAGAAATTTCATTTGGCTCCCGCACCTGAAACTTTCTATTTCCTAATGCAAACTAAGCAGTGACAAATAAAAATGAGACTGCAAAAGCAGCATGACCTCTTTAAGCTTTAATTATTCATTAGAACTGTTTTCTTCTCTGCTGAGATTCAGAGCGACACATTTAAGTGGGTTCCTCTCAGGTTTATGGAAGATGTAACCTCCTTGTCACACCAGCTAATAAATACAGCTAAGCACAATGGCCCAACAATATTTGTAGAAACAGGATTTGGGAGAATGTGTTTAATGAATCACAAGTGCCTTAATCTAGTCAGTCTTGAAGAGCAAAGCATATCATGCAATTTACAATGCACTAAAGCATGGATGTATGAATATTTTATTGTGGAGATTTCTGAGTTTACTTCCAATATTTCAGAATTGCATTTTACTATGGAATGTCTCTTACCTGCCCTGGGGAAGTGTAATGATGGTGGTAGCTTTGGGCAATCCAATCTGGGATCTCAGAATTGGTTTTAAATAATGTATCTGAGAGTTCCAACTCTTATCAGCATCAGGCACCTTTCATTCTAACCAGAAATGCTTACTGCTCTTTTCTGTCCTATGATGGCATGAAGTGTCTGGGAAGGTCTATAGCTGAGAGGACAAAAACCAAATCATTTTCCCTTTGCTGGGAAGACTGGACAAAAGGTGGGTGCCCCTGTGCCAAGCTGTGCCACTGACTGACTTCCACACAGCCCTCCCTCATCTGTCCTTCATCTTTCTCCCTGCCCTTCTATAACAGCATCTCGGGGACCATATTTCCTCCTGAGTTTTGAAAGCAGGAGAGGACCAGTTTGTCATCACCTTGGTGAGACCTCCTGAGAAGCAGACAGCTCGGGAGGCAGGCAGCGGCTCGCACCGCTGGGAACAGTGCCATGCACTAGGGGAGATTTACAGCTCTCCTTCAGACACTTCATCTGGAGCGACACAAAGCTGGCAGATCCTCATCTCCAGGTATTACAAACTCCTCTTCCTCCACAGGAGCCTGTATGGGCTCTTTGGTGTCCCACATGCTGAGCCCCCTTTTCCCCCCAGGGCAGCATCCCTGCAATAGTCCTGGCAGACAGGTGCAGGCAGCCAAAGGGCAGCCTTCCAAAACCTGCTTCTTTTAACGGGGCCACGCTCTGGTACTTACTCAATCTTTACAACTCAGTGAGATGCTGCCAATACATTTTTGCCAAGGAGACAAAAATACATCTCTTCTTCCTACTCCCTCAGCCTATGAAAAATCTCGTTTTTGTGCAAAGAGACTCTGTATGTGTGTGTGTGTGTTTGGAGGGGGGAAAATAGTTTCTGTTAATTTATTTTCCAGTTGAAAGTCTGCCTTGTAGCCAGGGAAGCAGTGTTTTCACCATGTATAAATTTGGGTAGAAAAGCCTTACTTTGTGCTGCACAGAAATGGCAGCACGTGCAGTGGGAATTGGGAGCAAAGCCTTTAACTGCTCCATGTCCCAGGTTCTCCTCTCTAGGATGGAGGTATGATGGCTTATAAATAGTTTCAGGATTTAGGGGTCAAAGAACCCTATATTAGCAAAGTTGCCTAATAATGGATGAAGAAGAGAGGAAAAATCCTTCTAAGGTGGGGAGCTCTCTATTTAAAAAGTGTTCCAATCTCCCCAAGGGCCAGAGAGGCTCCAGATATTTAACATGTTAACTTAAGTTATCATTTAATTATGCAAGCCTCTCCCACACAGCCATGGTTTGGGATTCTAGCTATGCTCTCTGAATGGTTTGAGGTACTTTAAAAGCACCTGGTACAAAGAGGAGGGATTGGAGGCTTTTTTCTAAGCTTCACAACAACTTTGCAAACTACACACTCCAAAAAGGTGTATTTCTCTTTCCTCCTTCCCCTCCCTTTCCCCCCAGACCTCGCATGACTTCAAGGCATCAAATGTTAATGAAAGTTTGCCAGGCTTCAAGGGCTGTGAAATGGAAGTTAAAAATCCTGCACCATAGGATGGCTCTAAAAATACTCTGTCGTGTCGAAGTATCTACTGGCTCCAGCAGCTTTCCTGCACACAGCACCACCGATGGATGCATCAGGGCTTTCTCTCCTAAATAAGCTCTTGAGAAAGTTTGCCTAGTGACTATAGATCACTCATGCTCCATAGACTGTATTCACCAGGTTATGTGCCAGCAAATGCCTACTGGAGAGTGAGGATGTGCTGTGTCATTTAACTCTAGCAGTGCTGTGAGGGAAGCGTCAGCATCCAAGGGGGATGAGCTCTCCTCTGCCTGCTGTACTGTGACTCCATCCAGGGGATACATAAATGTGATGTCTATCTCTTGGGATGAGTACAGACTCAAACACCAGCCCTGTGGGTTTGCAGAGCTGAGGTCTGATGCCAGCATGCTCACCATTAGGGTCCAGCTAAAGAGCTCTGCTCCTCAGTGTCACTCATTGCCCAGGGTGCTGGGCTGTGTAGACTGAGTTTCTACTTTTCAGGCATGGCAAAACTTATACTCCTCTGCAGATCTGCTCCTAAGTGCTCTTGAGTAGCAGAGCTGTACCCTCATGAGACATCAATGCTCTTCTGCAGCAGCTCCACACACCTCAGGCGATCTGGGCTGAAGAATCCTGCTCACCAGTGAATACTCAATATGCCAGATGTACCTTCATTGACTTCTGAGGGGCTCCAGCAGAGATGCTGTCATCCCCTTGTGCTTTCAAGGTGGTTTTGGTTGGATTTTTGTTTTTCTAACAGCACTCTCATGAGTGGGACTCAAGGTGCTGGTTTTCCCACACCACAGGCTCCTCTTTCTTCTCCAAGAAGTACAGCACACTGTCTCCCCATGAGGCCAACGAGGAGCCTGAACACAATGATTTGGATCGTGACTCCAAGCACAATCTTGAATACAGTGTTGAAGCCATTCCCATCACAGGAGAAGCCACGAGAGGCTGTGACTCAGCTGTGCCTCTGAGTCACACACCATGATGCTCCCCTGCTCTCTGAGGACAGCACTCTGCTGTTGACCTCTATTGGTATCGAACCACATCTCTCCCGTGCTGGTTCAGACCTTAGTGAGATGTCTGGACCCTAAACTCTGGCCCTGCTGGCCTGTGTCAGTACACTGAGAGTGTGTCCCCAGCTCACAATGCCAGGCCCAAGGAGGGTGTTTGATTCAGGTGGGTGCAGAAAGTTTCATTTTCCCAGGCATGGGCAGGCTGCTTGGTCCCACTCCAGCCCTAGTGAGGACATTGAGAGTCAGGCTCAAACTGCTATTTTTGAGCAGGCCACTAGTAATAATTCATGTACATGCAAGTTAAAATTCTGCTTAAAAATCACCCTTTGCCTTGGAAGCTTAAAACCTGGGAGATCTACAGCAGCAGCAGATATCAAATTTCATTTTACTAGGTTCTTTCCAGCTGTTAGGGGAAGCTTAGATCCCCATCCTGCATTTCTACCACTGTAGGACTAGCCACATATGTACGTGTTGTGAAGAATCTGCCCCTTTAACTGGACCAGATAAAGTCTTGCACCAAACACTGAGACACATGAAATTTCCTAAATGTAAGTTCAAGTAACAAACCTTCTTCTTTTAAGGATTTCAAAATACATTTCTGAATATTGAACAAACTCATTTGACAGAACGAATGGAGCTTTTTGGAAAGCTGGAAGGTGCAGGTTTGTGTGTGTTAAATGTGTGAGCAGCAGTGCAAAAGGAAAATGCTTTTTCATCCACATAAGCTTCTGTAAATTGTGTTCTATTCATAGGAGAGTAAACATAACATTAAAAAAAAAAAAAGCATCTAATAACTTAAGCCTTCCAGGAAAAAGAGGCAGGAGCAATGGGAACCTCTGAAATGATGAATGTATGAATTTATTCCACTGCCACCGTGGGGTTTTAAATTAGTTTTATTTTTCTTTTATTTCTTGTTGTTGACAAGTTGGTTCTACAGTTATAATGTTTACAGATAAGAAAATCTTAAAGGTCAAAAATTCTGTTCTTGCTTATTCTTGTATAAGCTAATCTTCTTGCTGGTAACAATGCAGAGTGATCTCATGTCACTATGGGTACCTGAATCATGCCTGTCTAACAGCAATCTTCTCCATTCCTATCCTCTCCCCTGAAGTTCTTACACAAAACCCAAAACCAAACCCAAAGATATCTACAAGAACATCTTCATGTGTGATGCAAATACTGAGGGGAGGAAACCCTGCTCTTTAAGGAAGCACTCTGGGCCAGTGGTCTCTCTAACCCACACCCATTTAAAAGTGATGAATTAGTTTGTATTTGACTGCAACAAGTAAGAATTTTGCCACGAATGCTCCCAAATGCAGCCTGAGCCCAGTAGTGCTCACTACAATGCCTACCTGAAGACATCACAACTGCCAAAGTTCAGGTGGGAAACTTTGTCTCCATGGCAGCCTTGACCAGGAGATGCACTGCAAACTCTGCTGTGGCCATACTGTGTGTTAGACCAGCACAGGAATGGGAAAATAGCTGAAATCCAGATTAGAATGGACAAGGGAAACTAGCATCTGTGCAGAGCTTTTCTCCCTCCTACAGCAGGAAAGTCTCTGGTCTCTGCTACACTCTATGCGTTGAGTCAATGGGGATCAAACACCAGGAGCAACAGCTTCTGGAGGTTGACATCATGGCTGTGGATCAAGACTTCTGCCTTCTGCTTGGAAGGGACTGAAGTCCAAATTTGGGTCTTTATGCAATCTTATTTTAAAGGAAGAATGTACCAGCAACAACAGGTACTGCCCAGGAAGAGGGAAGCAAGCAGTGCAAGCTGCACGTCTTTCTTGCTGGCAGGATTTCCTTTCTACTAAAACATCACTAATTAGTGATACATTAGTAGTATGCAGCAGGAAGGTAAACCAGACACCTCAGCTGGAAGGTTGAGACCTGCAGTTTCTGGCAATGGGACAACAGAGTGAAAATCAGATAATTCATCTTGTACATACCACCTTGCTGATAAGTGAGGACTGTCCCTGTGTTTCACTGTGGTACAATCAATTTTCAGGATAAAAGCCTTTCTTTTACATGGTCAGGGGCTTAATTCAACCTGTAATAAATGGGAAGCTAACAATGGGTCAAACTCAGCTTGGATGTTGCTCTAGTTAATTAGGAAGAGTAGCATCAGGGCTAAATTTGGCAAGGAATGTTTAAGTGACTGCCTTCAGAGGCAGGGAAGAAAAAACCCTTGCTTAGCTCACTGCATCCAGCCCTTCAAATGCAAATTAACCTGTCAACATCTGCATGCAGCCACCCAGGACAGCTGCAGAAAGGAGCTCCCAGCACCCAGAAGAAGGGCTGGAAATGTTTAGTTCCAAACAGCTATTTTCTAAAATAATTTCTAGTAAATAAGAATACATTTAAAGTGGTAAACTGAGCATCTGCTACATGAAACGAATGGAGGACAGCATGTGAAAAGAAACATATGTCAAGTATGCACTTCAGATGCATTGACTACTTGTCTCAAAAAAACAGAGTGAACTTAAACACGTTTGCAGCAAAGACTGAGGAAAAATTGGCTCTGCAGCTTCAATTTAAACCTGGCCATACCTTGCCTCTCCCGTGGTGGAAGAGAGCAGTTTGTTGTGCTTCAGCTGCTGCCTGGCTTCTCTTTCTGAGGAGCACATCGGGAATGCCAAGCCTAGACGCCTTTTGTTTGGAGCTAACAATGTCCCTTTAGCAGCACATTCAAAAAACCAAGCAAATCAAGTCACTGCTGGAGCCAAATCACACCAGAGTCAGCTCATAGGAAGGAAGCTATGAAGATACCCCTGTGTTTTTATCAAGTATCTGATATGCCATCAGAAGAGAGGGTGACATCCTTACTCGGACTGATTCCACACCGCGTAGAGCAGGAACCGAGCTCTGTCGCTGGAAGGGGATTGCTTGTGACCCAATCTCTTTCTCCAATTTCAGTATTTCATTGAGATCATTGTCCTCAGTATCTTTACTTTCTTCACTGAGGCTCTTACTTACAAAACAAGTACAGGATAAGGCCCCTTCAGCAGGCAAGAGAAGGAGAGGTTGAGATTTCAGCTCTAAAGGGTGCAGCTCTTTACAAAGAGAAGGACTCTTGCTTTCACTATAACAGTGCATAGGACAAGCTCTGATGTCTCTTGGTTTTATATAAGTGGAGTAATTTCCTTCCCAAATCAGAGACTTCTGTCCTTTTTGTCAATCTGCTGAGGCTTTGATAAGTTTCTGGTTATGTGATAAGGTGCAGCCATGTCCTCTGGTCCCCTTAAGAGAGAGGGAAACCAGGATGAAAGCAAGCCACCAGCAGCTCTGCAGAAGTCACTTTGCTATGATAATGTGGTATAATTAAACAAAACTCATAAATCCCACCACCCCATGGCTTGTGCCCACTCTTTTACTCATCTGTGGGTTTCCAGCCTGAATCAGGGCTGAGGAAATAGTGAAGATCTTTGACTCAGTTGACAATGTTGGGCTTTGTTCTATCCACCTCGGCATACAGTGGCACCTTACTAACTAACAGAGGCACAGTCTGAGAATCCCTTGTGGTCTCCTGTGACCCCTGGTGCCATAACTGTGCCAACAGCAGAGGGAGCATTAAACTCATTGCCCGCAGGAAAGTGTGGGGAGTGATACCCATGTTCCTAGAATCCTTGGATGAGTAGGATGTGCTCATTAGCCTTCTGGCAGTCATCCTAGGAGAAGGACAACTCTGATTCCAAACCTGGGCAGATGGAGCTCGTTTAGCCCTGTAAGGCCTTCCAGCTAAGAGGTTAAACCTCCGTCCTAAGGACCTCGCTGCCAGCGTCCAAGCTTGCTAGGCCCTGGCAGATGAACCTTAGGACTAAAGGGTGGGTCCAGCTCTGCGCATGCTGTGTCTCACCTAAAAAAAATCCATAGCTCAGGCTCGAGGGTGCTATCTGCTATCCTTTTTTTCTCAGCGTGCTTGGAAAAGGCGCTGATGAGGAGCGTGGCTGGAGCCCTCCCCGGAGCTTTGTTCGCGAAGCCTAGCCATGATGACTAACTAACAGAAAATGAGAAGACAAAAGAGAAAAGCCTCTGGAAAATCCAGAAACCTGCCAGACCCAACTGTGATTTCCAGAGAGAACCTCAGAATGGAGATATCACTTCCTGGCCCCTTGCAGAACCTTCCCCTCTTTGCTTGGGTTTGCTTCAATATTTTTTCCCCCTGATCCTGGGAACTACAACTGCAGAAAGGAAGAGTCTCCACTGTAAGGTTGGTGAACTGACATGGCCTAGCAGCTGAGCTGGGCTTTTAATTCCCTTGGCTTGCAGAGCAGCACAGTGTGCTATTGAGTGCGTGTCCACCATGGCAACAGCGGTGAGCCTCCAAGAATTCGATTTCCACAGTGCCCCTGGGCCTTTCCTTGACATCTTCATTGTTCCACAGTGAAATAAATAAATAAAAATCCAAGAGTAGCATGAAGGCAGTGCAAAATATGGAAACCTACAGAGCAGGGTGACCAAATGGTTAATCTGAAAAAGAAGGTATCATTAAAAACGTATGAAGATGGCTACATATTGATGCTGTATAAATATTTAAAGGGATGCCTCTCGTAAGGGCAGTTCTAAGCTACACCTAAAAGAATGTGTGAGAAGGAAAATTAAAAGAATATTTCACCATTTGGACTTGTTTAATCTGCCTTCAAAAGACTTTTTTTCAGCCCAGCTACTGAGCATTAGTATGGGAAAGGGTATCAGACAACACTTGTTTTTGGTGTAGTTCTACCAAAGTCAGCTGAGTTAAACTGAAGATGATTTTTTTTGGCCTTTTACATAGAGTGTAATTTTCTTCATGGGTAGTTATTAAATGCTATTGAGAGAGATTGCTGCTGCTGCTGTTGGAAAGGCTTTCTGGAGAGGTCACTCTGTCCCATATGAATAGCACCAGTGAAAAACCAGAAGGTTTGTAGTTTTTACAACTTGAAGAGTCCCTGGGGGCTCTAACCACACCACACATCACTGCCTGACCCAAAGCTAAGAGCACATGTCTACTCTGAGTTGAGATATCCTGGCTTGACATCCACTCCTACATTACAAGAATTCTGCCCGTAGAAATTGCTTAAAGTATTGGAGGGGGCATTGCAAGAGATATCCATGTGGATATCCATGTGGACACTTGGTCTCATCTCCGTCAGAGAGGACATATTCCCTAAGTACTCTTTCTGAGGCTCAGCTGCTCTATGTTGACATTTTGGGGCTGTTTAGGGTTTGTATCACTTTCACCAGCTGTCCCAAGCACTGGTTGAGAAGGACATTCCCTTCTTATTTTAGATTCCAATTCCTGTAGCCTTGCGTGCACTTGGACCAATTTGAAGGGTGCAGAAATGCCCAAATGAGTACCTACTGCATGGCCTCAAGTCATGACAGACACCTTCAGGCTAAGTCCTAGACTAAATGGTTTCTATTTCTCTGACATTGGCAAGATTAGTGTCTGGGACAGGACCATTGCTGTCAGCAGCTCTCAAAAGGCACCTCAAGGATCTGGATCTCAAGTGGATGGCATTGCCCCTCATGTGGAGCACTGAGCCAGGTACCCAAATTGCACAGATGGGCAGGAGCCAAGATGCAGCACAGCATGAACCTTCTGCAAGTTGATACAGGTAGGTCCCCACCCAGCACACACATTTCCAGAGCTGCTCTTTCAAGGGACCTGGGCTTTCTTCCTGCCTATGCATGGAGCTCAGCCATTGAGCCAAGGACATTGCCCTGTCTTGCAGAAATCAGAAGCTCAATTCTTGGGCCATGCAGCACCAACCTTTGTCTGGATCATGTACAAATCAAGGTAAATCTTAGCTTAAATGGGGGTCAAATGCAGAGAATTAATTATTTAACTATTTTACATAAAAAACCCAAAAAGCCTAACTAGAAAGACTCTTGGGATGAAAACGGGAACACATGAGACCTCATAATTTATATATCTATATTAACATCCCACTGGTGAAATTAAAATGCAAAATAGCATACCTAAACAAAATGGTGAAGCTCTGTCCTTTGAGATAGCTAAAAATTAAATGGGCAAAGCATACACCAGAGGATCTATTCTTACCCTTGTAGGACTTTGGGCTAGATCCTAGGTATTTTATCTCTCTCACAGCTACAATGCTGAGCTCCAAGAAAGGATTTGTCTGTGCAGTACAGTGAAGCTCAGCAATAATTACCCATTGTGCTATGTGATGAGCCATCCTTTTGGTTCTTCAGTAACCCGTGCACCTGGACTTTAACTAAAACCAAATAATATGCACAGAAAACATTTTTATGTAAGAGGAGGTGAACATCACTAAAAATCAGAGAGCCTTTGTATGGCATGCCAAACTGCTGAAGCGAAAAAATGTCTTCAGTGAAAGGGCTCAGATGTGAGCATGTTTCAGTGCACAGCTCCAGGAAAAACTCTGATAATAAATGTGAGCTTGTTATCGTTGCTTTTCAGTGGGAAGTAAAGCCGGAAGCAGGGTCGTGCCGGCTAATTGAAGCTTACATTTTCATTCAAGCACTGCATTTTAATTATAAACTGGTGACACAAGTGTCACTTGGTTCTTATCCTGTTCTAAGAGTGCACACCTATAAAAAAATATTTTCAGTTATTGATTTATTCCTGTGATCACACTCATTATCCCCCATTATGTCTACCAGGCACGTGCCTAATGACATGTTTGATCCACGCTAATTCTCCTGCCTCTTTGGAACACAAGGCTCACACACGCGTTCTAGGCGGAACTCGGCGCCAGTTGGCCACCAAACCAGGTGCACATTAATGCTACAAATCCAGCATTAGGAACTGAGTGCCCATATTCTGGCCAGCTGCAACCACTTGCTTAGCCTTCCTGGGGCAGTGCAGTCATGCCAAAAAAAGGGATAACCTGTGGGAGTAGCTGCATCCAGCGCTGATGCTTGGAGATGCTGACAGCGAGGTTCTGGCTGCCCAGGTCTGGCCCTGATCCTGAACCACTTGCCCTTTGTCCAGCTTCAGTGTGAGTGCTCCTCTGGCCCTGCAAAGTCCAGCATGTTGGCTCTTTGTGCAGCCAAAGCCCTGGGTAAGGCTTAGAATTCAGGTGGAAAATTTCTGGCCTGTTTTTCCCTCTCAATGGGGTTTTGCTGCTGTGTCCAAAGACTGTCTCCAGCTAGAATGCTGCCATTTATATAGAGAAATTAATATAAAATGAGGAAAAAGGTCGTTGGGAATTGGCTACTGAGAGACACAAAGTAAGCCATTAAAAATCAGACCAGGAATACAAGTGAAAACAAGGGGAATATCCCTGGAAAGCAAGTTACAAGGGTAAACCTCTTTCAAAGACATTGGACAGAATGGGATAGCTGTTTTTCTCCCCTCTTAATTTGCTACCAAACTATAAAGAGGATTCTATTTCCATAAGCACTACCGTAGCGGGACACGGCAAATGAATTGTTAGAATGGCTATAATTAGAAGCGATCCTGTGAATACAGCCCAAGCATTATTCCTAAATACTACATGGTTTATTTCAGGTCTCTCATCTTGAAGGATGCCAAAGCATCTCCAAAACCGTCTGCGTTTGCCAGCGCTAAAGGCAAGGGCAAGAGTACAGCAGAAATATGCAGAGCAAAGGAGAAATGCTTACCAAGCTCTGAAGCAAACCTCCCATCTACTGAGGAGAACCACAGGATGTTTAATGTCATCATTAGCAGACAGAAGCAGAGTTTTTGGTAAATATTTTTTGAAACCTCTAAGTAACTCAAAAAATGAAATTCTGTTGACTCCCAAAGCAACATAAGCTTCAAAGACAAACCTTCACTGCAAAGACAATCAGAGTTCATAAGCCACAGTCTTTGAAGAGACTACTCACCATCTCGGAGCATCTTCTGTCGACATACAAAAACGTGTTTTCACAGCAGGCAGAGCTGGGGGGACATGGACCAGCTCTGATCCAAAAGCAGGGTGGGCAGATCCAAGCAGCCTGATGCCTGAGCCAAGAAACTCAGCCTCTTGCCAGGTTTATTGGCTCGGGTTCAGCGCATGCATAGATGGAGAGGGGCTTTTGGACTGGGGCCGTCTGTGTCCTACTGGTCTGTCTGGAAGAGCTTGGTCTGTCTGTGAGGAGCACACTGGTGAACCCAAAATTGTACTAATGGCAAATAACTGACACTCTGCTGCCTGCTGGCAGAAGGATGAGGATGGAAACCCAGATGGTTAGGGTTAGCATCTCTAGTTTTAAGCCATTTTCAAACTGTTAGTTAGTTCCCTGATTTATTAATTGATATTTTATCATGTCTACGATAGCTCTGCTTGATATTGATGATTGCCAACAGCTCCCCTCATAAAACATGGCTGAAATTGTTGACAAAGTTGTCAAGCTCTAATTGTACAGAACAAACTGCTGTCAGCAGATGTATGTCAGGTGGCAGAGCTGCACCAAGGGGATGTTAAATTTGGGAGGAAATAGATGAATAATCTGGGGCTTTCCCTCTGCATCCCGCACTGGAAACCAAGCTCCTGAAGTTCTAGCAGTTCACAGTTGCCAGTAAATAACCTACCCACCATCAGCAGAGGCATCTGGAGAATAACCATCTGTTTGGGACTATTCTCTCCACTGGCTCAAGTGACAGAGCTCTGCTGAGGGAATCTGAGGGCTTCAACCCTGTTCATGATCCATGGGGATCAAAATGTGATGCGACAGAACGCAACATGCTGTTTCATCAGCTTGCTAAAGACAAACCCACAAAGAAACCAATTCTAGCCAATCTGGCATTAAAATGTATGCAAGTATGTAAAGGAGCATTGCTATGGTTTACCTGACTTTAGAAGACTCACTGGGCAAAGATGATTAAAGTCCACTATTGCCATTAGTGAGTCATGTACAAAGGGCTATTATTAATTATCCTATCTGGCTACCTTTGAAATCTCAGTCTACATAGTCACAAGGTCTTCCCATGTTCAGAGCTTGCCATTTCATTTGCTTGCCAGAATGCTGGGGTCTGAGCTCCAAAAAACCCTATCAGCATGACAAAACAATCCAGAGCTAATAGCCATCACTGATACTCAGTGAGCCATGAGTATGCACAGCTCTAAGATAGGTATATACAATAAGCTGTATTTTAGATTTGATTATATTTAGGCAATGTACCTCTGGCAAGATCCTATTTCAAGTCATAATTGCAACATGTCATGGTTCCTTTTTAATGCCTTGCAGCAACAATAGATAAACTATGCCTCTGGGATGCAAGTAAGACACAATAACAATCCTAACATTATTGAATGCTATATATTTGGACAGGAGAAAATATTCAGTCATCCATATTCTACACAAAATTGCTCTATTTAAAACATATAAATGGGGGAAAAAAAACCCCACCTGATCTGAAACATCCAGTAGAGAATTGGCAGTGACTTAAAAATGGTTATTAACTAAGCCTGAAAAAAACCCTGGCAGCTAGAGGAGGGTGATAATTTCTCACTAAACTGGGTACCTCTCCTACTCGCACAGGGGATACTCATCACTTCTCAAGGTCTTTGAAATATTTGGCATTATCCAGCTAAGGGCACTGGCTAAGTGAGAAGCATTCAAAGGGCATAACTAAGTGGCACAATTCCAAAACAGCAATTAAAAGGCAGAATGCTTGGAAAAGAACAATAAAAGAGGTGAACTGATCTCAGGGCCTGGCAATCTGCAGAGGAAATACTGTAATTCCACAAGGCACTCTCCCTTCATCTGTCTCTCTGTATCATGGCCGCAGGTTTCTAATCTAGCATTCCTTCACATACAACATTTGACACAAAATGACTCAATTCTGTTGAAGAAGAACTTACAGTGCTATTTGTAAAGGAAGCAGAAGCCTGGATAAACACATGGGAAACAAAACAAAACAGGCAGAGAAAAGTGAGCCCACACCTCATACCTTTTGACAAGCACATGACTGTACATTTTTCACTGGCAGGAGGGCACAGAGATGCTTGAGAGTGAAGAAGAGAAATTAAAAAATCCTCCATTTCTGCCTGGGGCATTATCTACCAGTTTTCTAAAGAAAGACTCTCATATCATCATTGAAAAGCTGATTTAGAAGGTATCTCTTTAGCAGAAGGAAATTTATAACATTTCAGCAGGACAGGTAAAAAGAGAATGGGACAAAGATATTAAGATGACAGGATGTCACAAGGAGGAGGAGAAAGAGAGGCTGGATGATCTGCCAGGCTACAAGAAGAACTGCTTCAAGTCTTTCACTGCCTCTAAACCACAGCGCGCAACAACTGGCAAAAATGCCCTCAGATTTGAAGGGAAATGTAGCTATAGTCTCTCTAGGCTGTGCTATCCATCCTGCAGGCAGCTTGTCCTAAGGTTTGCTGTTCTGAGATATTAGAGAGGCCAGAGAAAGTCACTGTCTCAAATGTTGCTGTGGACCCCAGCACCAGTGTGTGCCAAACAAAACAGCCAAAACCATGCTGAAATTAAAAATACAAGCCACAGGCCAGGGAGGAGCCAACTTCCACTCTAAAACTTTGAAGGTAAAAATGAACTGATGTACTTTGGGAGTTGAGACAAATAACTAAAGGAAACAACTATCTAGGAATAGAAGAGAAAGGACAAAATATATTGTAGTTTAACTGATGAAAGTATGATGAAGTGAGAGACTTGAGAGCAAGGCAGAAAATAAGGAGAAGCCTGCACAGTACTAGAGCTGTCTACTGAAGACAACCTTTTGTTCTAAAGTCAAAAATGTGTATCAGCCTCTCAGACATATGGGCAGTTGTGCATTTATCCTGTTTATTTTACTACTCCTGTGCATCCTGCCTTACCATCTGTTGGTAAGAATTTGGATGCTGAACCATAAGTCTTGCGACATAATAAATACCAGTAAACAGAAATCTAAAGATAAGCACAAAGTAATGTTTGGAAGCAGGACCAAGTTTTCAGTTCGAGAGCTTGATTTATTTCCTCAGATGAGTCTTGGCTCAGAAAAGAAGGACCAGCAGGAAAAGGTCCAATTGAAAGGACAGATCTACAATCCCTTCTCTTACATTGGCTTCACACTGGCATAATTCCACTGCCTTCCTAGAAAGCAGTTGAATTTACGTAGGTGGAGAATCAGAATTAATCCTGCCCCTCAAGGAAGACATGCTTAAACACAAAATATTGCATGTATAAAACATAAGTTGGATGCCCAGTGCTTCAAACCAAGTTAGTGTTCTTGCACCTTCTCTGAGCTGGGCAGTCCTATTACCATGTCCCAGTTTCTCCACACTCTCTTTTCCCTTTCATTATTAGTGTGAGAGGAAAGTGGGTGGGAAGGAAGCACAGTTATCCCTCTTAGTCAGAGCCAGAAAGATAAGGCAACTGGCCCCAAAAATCAGGCAGGAAAGCTAACAAAGCCCAGACCCACAAGCTCATCCATCCTCCCCTTCCCTCTCCATTGCCAGTTGGGATACAGAAATCACTGCTCAACATTTTGACACACAAACCACACAGATGCCAACCAAATATCTGGGTGCTGAGAGGTATTAACAGCAGATTTCAAATTACACTCAGTACCCAAGTACTCCTACCTCCTCAAAAGAATGAAACAAGATGAAAGCACTAGCCTCCCCTCATAATGTTTTCTTCTTTTTTTCTCTGTTTCAGTAAAGATACTCGAGGCTACAGAATGGAGACATCAGACACACTCCCCTTCTCCTCCATCTTTTTAAGGAGGTTTTGTATGTATTTTAATGTGGTTTGCACTGGGCAAGACTCTGACCAAAGCTACAGGTTGGACAGCACAACCTGGGCAGAAGTAACACTGAGTGACCCAGCAAATGGGACAGGATCCACTGGAGAAAGAAACAATTACTGAGTTCAAATTTTACAGGAATAAAACCTCACATTGTTCTATTTGCCTGCTTTACCACTTTATGCTGGTGAGGGTTAGTAAAGCTTCCAGAAGGCAGGGCAAGCCCTGAGAGGTGTTCTGAGCCCATGACAGAATCATAGGATGGTTTGGGCTGGAAGGGACCTTAGAGATCATCTAGTCCAACACCCCTGCCATGGGCAGGGACATCTACTAGACCAGGTTGCTCAAAACTCCATCCAACCTTGATTTACTTTGAAGGTTGAAGGTCAATTAAAGGTAATGGCTGCTAGAAGAAGCCCAAAGACTACATTACATGAAGTTGCAAATGTCTCATGAACATTATATTATATACAGAATTATATATTATATATAGGCATAGAATAAATGTTATATACAGAATATAATGACTCATATATAGAATAAAAAAGTAGCTACGGCACAACAGAGCCACAGGTATCCCATTTGTATAACGCAGTGCCTCCTTGACTCTGCAGAAAACATTCCTGAAATCTAGGGAAGACTAATATTATCTACATTATATCTTGCACAGATGAAGAAGCTTTACAGCTGGATTACATATATGCTTTCATTGGTTTACAGCCTTCAGGGAGGATCACTAATGCACAGAAAGTCTTTGGGCTCTAAGTTTTGCACTGGGATATCTGACACGCTGAGAGCCACAGAGGAAAAGCCAAAAGCTTCGTGTAGCCTGACAGCTCCCTATTGGCTATCTAGTAGATCGAGTTCAAGAAAGCAGATGAATTAATTAAAGTGACATATATTCAATCCATTAGCTTCAGATCCCTGTTTCACAGAGCATCTCAGGAAGAATGGAAGTTTTGTCACATCAATACGGTCATTTGAGAGACACTGTTACAAACGTTCAGAGAGGTGCATTTAGGAGATCTGTGCTTGTTTCATTTGAGAAGAGAACAGATAAATGCCTTAACCACCTTCTGCTGACAGCTCCCCCAGCACAAAATTTCTCAGGATTTTAAAAGACATTATATGATGGGCAATATTCAAGGAGATTGAACTCTGCATCCCTACAGATTGCTCCAAATTCAGAAACTCTCTCTAGCAAATGGAATGCTCTTGAAAAAAATTAGCCTAAAAAGGCTGTCAAAGATCACTCAATTGCTGGCAAAACTGCACTGCCTCAAAGGCTGTTGCAGAGGCGATGCTGGAGCTCTAAGAACTGCTTTTAAAAACAAGGAGAGCAGCACAGGCACTTTCTCAACAGCACATGTTTTACCAAGGAAACGGAGGTGGTATGAGCAGGATGTATGCAAAGAAAGAACGAAAACATGGGCTGGATCTCAGAAAAGTCCTTCTCTAATGTATTTACATTTGTTTTGAAAGTTCACGCTTCAGGACCTAGAATGCATATCCAAAATACATATATATTGTCCTAGAAACAGGCTACGGCATACACAGAGTAAGATTTTCACAGCAGAGACACCCAGGGGTGTATTCTCCATGCACAACTATCTTCTTTCATAGCTCGACTATAGGTTCACATGCCTGTAAAGACTCAGAAGACCAACCATCTCTTAATGTACCTGTGGATAAAACCTCCAAGGCAGCTCATGTCTGATATTCAAGTGATGTAAGATTTGCTCTTCAACAAACAAAGCTTTGGCAATAGCATTTGAATATCAAATCTGGCTTGTGGTTAGTTTATTACGAATAGTGGTGATGGTGCTAGGACTTCATAGCTCTGCTCTGAGAATGCTAATGAATACTCATTCTTTTGGGATGAGCCATGAATTTGCAGCATTGATGGGTGGCAGCCTTCCTTTCTTTGCTCGCCTCAAACATTTGTAGAAGCATTTTTATTTTGTTTTCAAGAGTATCCATGGAAGCAGCGCGGGTGTGGGCAATGCTTCCCATGTTTGTGTGCATTCATCCCAGCCGGAAGACTCCCAGATAATTGTGCAAATGTGCATTTGTGCAAGTTTTGAAGTCATCAATGATTTACTCAATCCTCCCTCCTGATTCTAAATGTTCCCAGCCACCCGCTCAGGAAGGACTCATGGCTCCACATCAATTAAATAACCAATTGCACCACTTGAAAAGTAAATTGCACACAGGGAATACTAAAAGCAGTAGACACTGTGGGTTCAAAGAGATTCATATGCTGAAGTGTTTAATAAAATACTCTTTGAATACATTTAAATTAAGTACATTCCTTGATTTCCTATCTTGATGTCACAGAGCCTGCAGAGCTCTCTATTGTGAGCTGTCCTATTAACTTCAGCATGATTGTTCACCAAGATAAGCAGTTTCAGTGGATTAAGTGGTGTTTTTTAAAATCTCCCCTTTTTTTTCTAGGCAAATATTTTAATAGCAGATCCTTCTTGTGAGTAAGACTGTGCCAGGCTTACATAGCACATTTACCACAGTGATGGGGGATGGTGGCTTAATCTCTCTTTCTCAGGTTGGCTTGACCACAAAATGATTATTCGTAAGACACAGCACCTGCTGTGTTTGCAAGACTCTGCTCTGCACCATCTTGACAGGGACCCACAGCTTGTGACAGCTACCATAGCTCGAGTGTGGACACAGGACATAACAGCAGCCACTCGAAATGAGCCGATTTGTTCTTTTTATTGACGCGTGGGTTGAAGTGCAGATTTCAGCTGGGGATGGCTGCACAGGGTCTTCCTCAGAAATTTCTTACTCTGGTGACAGCTTAACTTTAGCTGTCAAAGTTGCACTTAGCGTAGATACTGTAGCCCCAGAAAACCAAAAACCAGCTTTGCCAGGGAGCCCCATGGCCATTCTACTGCAGAGGCTCAGTCGAGTCACATCCACTTCTGCTGTGCACACATTCATACCAAGAAGTCTTTCCAACAGTTTCCTACCCACAGCAATTACCTTGGATAGGAGTTTTAAAAAAATCCATGCAGAAATACTGCTATTATCTAAAATCCACTCAATGAGCCTCCTACCTCCACCTTTGACAAACACACTAAAAGAACAAAATTGGGATTAGAGAGGCAAGAGTTTGACTGATGTATCATTTATGCTACTTCTTGAGTGACTAAGCTCCATAGTAGTATCGACTACTAGTACTGAAACATGATTTCATCCCCAAGACAACTGCAGCTCCAAACAAAGGCAATATGCTGGATCCCTAAAATGTATCACTCCAGCCATCACTCCAATATTAATTTGTTATAAAATGTTTTCTCAAAGAAGAAAACCAGGAAGAAACTGAGGAACCCTTCATAATTTGATTAGAAGGTTATTATTTTCCATTCTGTTTCAACAGTTTTGTCTGAAATCTTGGAAGTGGAGATTCTGAACAGCTGATTGCTCAAAATCCAGCATACAGGTTGTTTTGTGGATATATTTAAGAAATGTTTTAAAGGAAAATCTCAGCTTACCTGATATTTACTCCACAAAGCCCTTGTCCATGTCAAAAGGAATCTGAGAGGCTAAGGTATTTCCAGCTATTACACATTTGCCTCTTGGATTTGTCTTTTTGTAATGAGTGAAATGGTGCTTAAAACCATTTAAAAAAATGAAGTAGGTTTTTAGAATTATTACCCTAAACCACAAAAAGAGTCCTAAAAATAGGTTTGAAGCCAGAGCATTAAATCACATATAAAAATCTGTAACTGAAATGATTTTCTTGCTGTGTATCTCCCCAGAGTTGCAATGATGTGGATTTTACTAAAAGACCCATCTGCTCTGAAGGAGTGATGCTCTGAAACAACCAAGGGTGTGTTGTTTTAAACCAGATTCTAGAAATGGTTGGGGTTTTTTTTTATGAAACAAAGGAACCTTTCCAAAAATCAAAGTCCCATAATATGGTTTAAAACACGAATATTTTTATGTCTCTATAGGTTTTATCTTACAAGGACAGAACATATTGAAAATGCAGGAGAGAAAGTGGTGTCTGTTCCTCCTCTCTGGGAACAGATGACAGCTTTCCCAAAGTGGCCATTCTTAGTACATTATCTGACTACTTTAAAATTTGTAACTTTGTAATGTGATTATCTGAATTTTGAGCATTTTGGATAGATGGGTCCCACAAAATGCTTGGTTTGTCCCCTGAATTGAGGAGGATTCAGGGTTCACTTGCACACAACTGCTCGGTGTAGTTTTCCCAGGGATATCTTTGCAAACCTGACAGGAGATGCCCCTGTGATGCAACAAGACCAATTAGCAGCATTGCTGCCCACCTCTCACCACATCATGCACTTCTGGGGTTCAGTCAAGTTCTGACTTAAGCCCCCTTGAAATCAGGGTAAAAATTCCACCCGTTGCAGCCCAAGCCACACTTCATTCCTATGAATGAGATTCCTGGAAGACTTCAGGAAACCCAGGGATTTCTCCTGGAGACAACAACAGGCCTTGTCTAGCAGAGCAAAGCTTAGCAACTCCCGCAAGATGCAAACAAACTTATTTTCCATGAAAGACAAAGATTGAAGACACTAGAATGAGCTCAGTGAAGATCATAAGACTTGGTCTAAGCGGAGGATGCTCAGCATCCCTCATGCAAACTCAGGAGCTCTCAGATGCAAGCTCTCCTTTTCCAGGTGCCATAAAAGCCCATATTGAGAGTTAGAGTTCGTTCAGAAGTCATAAAGCCAAGTATCATTATTACCTGTAAACCTTCACATTTCAGTCATTCTTTCTCTCTTTAGTGTCTAAAAATACTTTCTTGTCCTACCGCTATTCTACACATTCATACCATTACTAGGTGGCAAAGCTAGATATTTTAAGAGTAAAATGATGTTATGCTGTAGCCTTGAATTGTTAGCAGAAGGAGATGAGAATAGACATGAAGATGATGTGGTTCTACCACACCGTAGCCTTTTCTAGGGAGAAAACCCCCTCCAAATACAGCTGCTAGCTGCTGAAATATAGCTGGGCTCACCTGGGCTGAGCTGTCTGTCAGAATAAACCAGGAAACCAGGTTTGCAAAGTTCATGTGTGCTAAGTTGTGCTGATGGAATTAGGTGCACTGAAGCCGATACGCCAAGTGCATTACTGTGGGAAGAAAGGCTCCATCATACCTCCACCCCCGTGAGCCACAAAGCAGCTGAGCAAAAGTCAACGGCTTGTCTCTCCGCTCTCCCTTTTACCCAGCGTCACTGAGGCTCTGTTCCTGCAGAGGGAAGGGACCCAGCAGGTGAGGGGCTTCAGGGTCACCATGACCCTGGCCAGAGCTGGCCTGTGGCATCTGTCCCTTCCCTGGGGAACTGCTGGTTTCCCATGGTCAGAGCTCCACGCGCTCTGCTGACAGATGTTGGTTCCCAGCTATGGCAAATCCTCTGAACACCCATGTGCTTCTTTGTCCCGGCAGTCACCGACCTCGCCTTGGCTACAACTCCATTTTCAGAGAGGGAGCCTCATGTTTGGTCTCTGTGGGGAACGGGGTGTCCTGCCACCCATCTCAGCCCTAATCCACCTAGCTTTTTTATTTGTTCACGTTATCCAGCCGAACCCTTGGGCTGTATTAAGTAACCCCGAGTCCACACTGAAGCACTTAAACAGCAGCAACAACACCTACAACCAGGTTCCCGCTGTCTCTGCCTGTGGATTAGAACTTGGCTTTCCACTGTCCTGCCCGAGAGCTGTGCCAGAGGCCAAAGCCCCTGAGGCTCCAGCCCCGGGGATTCTCTAGCCCCCGGGAGGTCTCCAGTCCCAGAGCCTGCAGGGCTCAGATACGACCCAAAGCACCAAAAAGCCCCGAACCCACCAGGACCACCCCCCTCCAAAGCCCTGAAGCAGTGGGGCAGAAGGTGCCCACGAAGCGAGGTCTCCCTCCTGGACAGAGCTCCCCGGGCAGAGCTCCGCATCCCGCCGCCCGGTTCCCATGGCAATCCCGGAGATGCCGGTTGCCACGGTAACGCCATCCTCCTCCTCGGTCGTGTCCGAGGCAGTGGCTCCTGCTCCGGCTCCGGCTCCTGCTCGGGCTCTGCCCGGCAGCTGCGGGAGCGCGGTCGGTTACCTCTCCCGGGAAGTTGCTTCCCCCTTTCCCTTGCCTTCCCCGCCCCGGCGCGGCACGGCCCCTCCGGTACCTTCGAGGCAGCAGATCCTCCAGAGCCCCGAGTGCGTGAGGTCTCCCCGCGCCCGCCGCGGCGGCCCCTGCGCCTCGTCCGTCGTGATGTTGGTGCCGTTGCAGATGTGTGCGCTGGAGTACAGCCAGTAGTCGGTACCGATAGCGATGGCCATGAGGCTGAAGGCGGCGAAGGCTCCCACCGTGGTCAGCAGCATCTGGACGCCACGGTCACACCACACNGGGGGCGGGAGCTGCTATCGCCGCCGCGGGGCTGGGCTCCGCCGACAGCCGCGCCCCCGCCGCCCCGCCCCGGCCGTCGGAGGGAGGGAGAGCGGGAGAAAAGGAGGGAGGCAGGGAGGGGCTGCCCGGCCGCGGACCCCAGGGAGGGCAGAGCCGCGACAGACCCTCGACGTGCTGCCGGTCCGCCGGGCAAACCCAGCCCGCAGCCCCGGTCCACACTCCCGGTGCGCAGCCCTGGTCCATAGCTCCAGACCATAGCCGCGGTCCGCAGTCCCCAGCCCACATCCCGCATCTTGCAGCCCCGATCCACAGCCCCTGGCCTGCAACTCCTCATCCTCAGCCCCCAGTCTCTAATCGCTAGACCCCAGCCCTGAGCCTGGAGCCCTCAGTCCCTAGCCCCCAGCTCCGGTCCTCAGTCCTCCTCGGGTCTTGGGCATTGCTTTGCTCCTTTGCTCTCCCTGGGCTCTGCCAGCATTAGGAGCACAATGCCACGTCTGAGGTGACAAGTTCCTGGTGGATGAAGATGGGAACGTTGTGTGAGTCTGGCTCTCGACCCCACGCACACCAGAGTCCAGCAACAATTTGTCTGGAGAGTAAGAAGGTGTTGCCCACCTAATGGGTGCAAAGCTCTGCACCCTCATTGCTGTCTCTCAGTTATGCACACCTTCCTTCTTCTGCACAGGCTGCCCTGGTGGTCGCTGTAGAAACAGGGCCAAACACAATGGGGACAAAGCGTGGCACTGCCAAGGGCATCCCAAATCCCACGCTGTTGGGAAACTACAGCAGAGCAAACAGAGGGTTTAGCCATGATTTCCTCCCACAGCCTCCGCTCTGCCATTAGTTACGCAAGGAGATTGTAGGCAAGTATTTGGGTTGCTGGTTTCCTCCTGTTTGGAAGGCGATGGAGAGAATCCAGCACCTGAAAATATTTCCCTTTGGAAAATCAAAGGGAGAAATATCTACACCATTTTTTATCGTGTTTTCCTGCCTTCCACCCCTGACTCTCATCACTGCAAGCTGACAAGTCGGTCCTGCCTCCACCTCATCCAAGTGACAAGTCAGATGAATGAGAAGCCTTCCTGATCAGCTAATGCATTTGTGTGGAGGGAACGTGGCAGCACACCAGTTTTATGTATATGAATTAGGGAGTGGGAGGACAAGAGCTACAAACCTCGAGAAATACAGCGCTCTTCCCAAGCGGTGCGTGGATGGCTGCAGGTTCTCGTGTGACTCCAGTGCTCAGCAGATACCAACACAGAGCTGCTGTTCAGCTGCTCATCCTTTTCATCCAAGCTGGGAAAGCAAAAAAGCAAACACAAATTAAAAGCTGGTCTTTATTTCACAGAGATCTCAGCAAATTGCTCAGATGTGAAGCCTATAAGCATGGAAGAGCTCCAGAGTTAGATGCTTGGTTTAGGCATGTAAATTAGGCTTTGCTTCTCAGTTGTAGTTTGTAGGTCTATCAGCATCTTTGTAAAATCACCTTCTAAATGAGTGTCTCCATTAGGTATGGAAGAATGAAGTCAGGTAAGCTCACAAGCAGAATGAAACCTTGTTCAGAAAAACTGGATCAAGCATTTAAGTTTAATGAGGTTCAACAAACTTCTCATTTAAAATATATGTTTGTACCTCTGGGCTTTAGGGATTTGGACAGAGTGGAAAAATGAGATACTGAAACAGCAGGAGAGAAGCTATTTCCATAGCTTTTTAAACCTACCAAGCCTTAATTAATATTATTTATTTGTATTACTGTAATGCCTGAGAGACCTGTTTATGGCTGGCTCTCCACAGCAAGGAGCAGGGGAAGGGCTGAGTGGGCTGTAACCAGAACAGGGTTCCCACTCAGTGCAGAAACATCCTCCTCAACTGCTCCCAGTCTAGACGTGCAACAAGAGATTTGATAAATGGCAGTTGCTCTGGTGAGTCCTCAGCAGTCTCTGTCAGCAGAAAGGGGATACACAACTGCAGGGTCTTCCATGGGCTTGGAGCCACCAGTCCTGCGGCAACCCTCCCACATAATCCTATTGATTATACAAGGTAATGCTACGGTAACAGAATTCGTTCAGAAAATCTCTTGCTTCTTTCCCCCTGCATTTTCACACAGAAATGGTCTCTTTCTGTTTCTGCTGCCCTGTGGAGAAATAACTCAGGCTCCTAAAGGGTTACAGAGAAGCATCCAAGGCAGACAATCATTTTCTTTAGTTCAAAAATGTTCTCTACTCTTTTGAAATGCATGAAGTAGATTGTGGGAGAGCTAATATTATATTCCACTACTGAAAGCTGGTGGAGTATTTTACATTGATGTCTGGCTCTAGTGATTTTCTAAGGATTTTGAATTCATTAAATGCAACCATTCAATAATCTCCATTCGTGGCAGAAGGAAGGCAAAAGTGCTTATGCTCCTCAATAGCAAAAAAAAATGTGGTCTTTTCTTAAATGCAAAAGCTCCCTGACCCACTCCACATAGTAAAGGTTGCCTGTCATGTAACCTTTGGTTTACAGACTTTGCTTATGATACAGCCTGATAATACTGCCATTGAAGGTAGCAGTAGAGCAGCCTTTGCAGGGTGTTTTGTGCCGCAGTGGCATCCTCCGTCCTCAACCTGAATTAAGATCCAATTATTTCAAGCTCAGACCAGAGACAGAAGCTCACGACAAGAAGAGAAAGCCCCATGGCTTCTCCCTGTAATTTAGCTCCCCCCTGCCCCAGACCACATCATGCAAGCACAAGTGTCCAAACCTAGAAATATTTACTTTTTATGGTGGAGAAACAGAAACCCGAAACAGAATTGTTTTGATTCCTTAATGTTGATGTTCAAAGCTTTAAATGAAATCCTGTGTCTGAACATTTTATTTCTGAACTGAGTAACAGTTACTCTGAAGAGTAACTTTGGTACTCTGAAGAGTACTTTGGCTTTAACTGAATTCAGTGAGAGCTGTCACTAATAAAATCCTGCCCCAGAGACAACACTGATATCAGAAGGAAACTGCAAGATGTTACCATTTACCATCACTGCTTCTGCTGCTAACTGTCAAATGCATTGGTTTTATTAGATCAGGCTTTGTTATTTGTTGGTTGGTTTTTTTTAATCTGTCATCTAGAAAAAAAACTAGACTTCCACTGAAAGAAACTTCTGGAAATTGCTCAAGAACTCAAGAGAGTTCTCTCTGAGAATGAAAATAATCAATTAAACAGAACTTTTCATGTAGATACAGTCTAATCATCATCAAAAGCCTGGAACAAGTATTTCATCCTCCATTGTCCTTTCTCAGCTTTTTCTCTATGCATGTAAGAATGAATTTTGGCATCTAGGAATGACTTAAAGCTATAGGAACATAACTGATTATTGTCATCTCCTATGGTTCTTGATATCTTTCCTAATAAATTTGATGCTGATACTAAGAAAAAAAAATCCTTAAAAATTTCCTTCAGATTGTGCTGTGTATGAAAAACAGGAGAAATGTTTGATACATTTTGTACAGTATCAGATAATCCTTTACACATGGGACAGGGGAGGGATTCACTTCAACTCACCAGGTTAGCAGCAGATCTTCACAAGCACAAAGAGCTCCAGCCTGAGCAAAGAACCTTGCAAGAAAACAGAGTGTGGCAGAAGATATCAGTTATGTGACAGGTATATAAGAAGAGGTAGAATTAAAGTTGTTCATGGAACTACATTTTCATATACCTTGGATCAGACCCTGTAGATTAGCCTGATGCCTGCTGAAGTACATTGGGAGACCTTTGCAGAGCTGAATCCAAATGATCACCCAAGCTCATCAATTCTGTAGCAAAACAAAGGCTGAATTCATTTCTTCTGAGTGTTGGCACAGTACCTAACCTCCTGACCCATCTACTCCTTCTATTGTCATTCATCAGATACTGCAAGGACATGATGTCTTTCACCTCTGAGGAGCCCACTGTGCGTGGAGGGTCTGCTTCCTCCAGCAGCACAGGTTGGCAGTGAAGTCACCATCAGATTTTGGAGGGTTCAGTCTACAGAAAAGGTGAACTTGAATTTTGTCTGAGGAGTTATAAGGCTGATTTTTTTTTTTTTAGTCCTATAAAAGGTCATCTGAAGTCAGCATGAATAGTTTCAGTTTGTCCTTCAGAGCTGAAGAAACAGTCATCTTAAAGGAAAAATATTGTTATTCTTTTGCCACTTGAGGGACAACAGCTTGACCTTGATTCTGTTACTCTTTTTAATATATTAAATATTCTTTGGCTTAGTCATGGGAAGCAAAGCAACACAACTGCTTTCTAATAAATAAAATGTGCTCAGAAACAACTCTGAAGCTTTCCAGATAACTACGTTTTGAGTTTGCCAGGAAGCCAGATGCTGCTATTGGAAAAGTAGCTGCTATAGTTTGTCATCTGAGCCTAGAAATTGATACCCGAGAATGATATGATGAGACAGACTCGATGACAGCACTGCTTCTTCTATAAATAATTTGAAGAAAACACTTTTTTCATTTAAAAAAAAGTCTCTTTTGCCAGAGACCTGCACAGCAAACCAGAAAATTAAAAAGGATAGGCATGCTGTGTTTGAATAGGGCCATCAAGAGAACATGATATACACCATTTATAGAAGAATATATAGCAGCTTCCACACATTTTACACTACATAGGCTGCATTTCCCCCATAATACCAATAGATATGAAAGTCATTATCTTTTTGACAATGGAGAAACGGAATATTATTCCTTTACGTGCTTGATCATGTCAAATGTCAAAGCAAATTATGAATGCTTGTCCTTCAAATACCCAAGCCTCCTGGTAAGATATTAAATATCAATAGCGTTCAGCTACAGAATGAGCTAATATGCACACATCTGGCAGATCTAAAGTTCACTCTGCCCGTTATCTGTCCAAGCTATTGCATCTCTCAAGTCCTACCTCTTGCCCATGCCCTAAGAACTATGAAATTCTCTGCAGTGGGAAATGCCACATTAAAGATTGATTATGAGTTAAAAGTGTGGGTGGGGGTTACTCATGACTTTAAAGTGTTAAAAAGAGAGTGGGAGAAAGAACAAGGGGTTAATAGGACTAGAGCCATGATTTTGCATCACCTTTCAAAGGATTTAGAGAGGTAATATCCTGGTGAGACACTGCAGGAAGTTTCTAGCATTAGAGACCTGCTAGAGTTGCAGTGAAGAAACTCACATTTTGATGATGGAGAAGCTGTGCTGGCCAAGTGTTCATCCAGAGAAGGCACTGCTGGAGTGAGCTGTGTTTGTTCTCAGGGCAGCATCCAGATAGAAACAGAAAAACCTGCTTGGGAACATGATATAGTGAGGAGGAGCAGGGAAAGGGAAAGGGAAAAGAAATGCCTGTGAGGTTTCTCATCCCACCCATTATCCATCAGTTCTAAGGAATAATGTACTTGGAATCAGCCCAACAACAGGCTGTTTGTGCTATACAGAGACACATGCAGCTACTCCACACACCTCTACATGAACTTCAGACAAACCAAAAGATGAACCAGGGAGTCAGTCAGATGTCACTGTGATGGATTGCACTCCTCAGGGCTCTCCAAGCCCACGTGTGTGTGTGTGCACATCCTGCTCATCGCTGCCAGGACTCCGGAGCACCAATTCCTAATCAATCAAACAAAATGACATTAATCTCTTTAATGTCCTTTTTTCTTTTTTTTTTTTTCCCTTAACCCAAATCCAACACCCAAACCCCACCAAAAGAGCAACAAAAAAAGAATTCCTGTTTCAAACAAATATTCCTTCTCAGACCTGAGGAGACTGTGCTGGAGCAGAGTGGCACGGTGAGGCTTGCTGAAGTCACATGAAGTATAAAATGAGGCAATCCACTGGGGAGGTTGTTGTCTCTGGAACACTACATCACCCCCACATCCAGAGGATGGAGGGGAATTACCCCTGGCCAGAGAGAGGGAAATAGCTTGCTGCACTCAGATTTCATTTTAACCTGAAAAGAAGAGCTTCCATGGAAACGTGTTGGGAAGTGGATTGAGAGAAACAGGTTTTTAGGATAAGTCTTAAATACTTAAATCAATCACGATAACTTGCTGCACTGAATTTATCTCCTAAGCTGCCTAAAGTAAATTCCTCAGATGTGTCTGAATAATTTTGAGGTGATAATGCAGCATTTGAGCAGGAAGGCTGTTGCTCAATGAAAGGATTTTCTCATTAGAATTTCAGCCGATTATTCACCAGAGAGATGGTCTTTTGAGAGCCCACCCCACAGCAACCTTGGAAAAGTTTGTTAAATACTCAGTCTACAACTAAGAAAAGAAATTGGAAGGTAAAATTAAAGCTGGTCATTACTTCTGAGGGGCCAGTGATACAATGACATCCAAAGGAACAAGGTTTATCTGATATTCCTTGTGCTCCAGTTCTTTTTCTACACTAGAGACCAGAAAATCCTTTTAGCTTAGCCTGCTGCCATCAGTGGAACTGCAGGCTCTGGTGGTGAGCACAAGTTACCAAACCCATGCTCCTGACCACATGTTTGTAATACTTAGAGGTCCAAAGGGCTATTTTTCCACAGACTCAGGCATGGGAGATGGATATCAAACCAGACAATAAAAGCTTTATCATGAGACTCCTAATGCCACTGGACTAAGAGTATCTAAACCAAGAGGCTTTAAGCCTGTCTCTGTCAAGGATTCTTCATTTCATTGCTCTTCTCCACATTCAGTGCAATTAGGTTTTGGGCTGGAGAGAGAGCAGTAAGTCAGGGGAGATGGCAGGCAAGAGAGAGGGGAACCCAAGGGAAGTTCTGCCAAGAAGAGCAGAAATTTAAACCACTCCTAATTCATGAGCTGATGGAGCTGGACTGAATGCTGGCAGAGTCCATGCAGCTCTTCCAGCTATACATGAAGTGGCAAACCTCCCCATTCTAGAGACTGTTATGTGATGGCAGCAGTGAGGAGAGGAAGAAAAACAGTAGCAATAATAACAGATCACCCTGACATAGTGTCTTAAATGAGCTGTAAATATGGCCAGCAGAATGCCATCAAGCCTTGCCAAACACAAGGCAGTGGAACTGTAATTTGTGCTATGACTTTTCAAAGCTACCCTGGTGTCTTGATGAGGTGTTTTGTTTGGGCTGAGTAAATGGTAAGTGGTGTATTTATTGATTTTTTTATCTCTCTTCACACCTCAAATGCTGCCTGTCTGCTCAAGGCCAGGTCACAGCACATTTACTTATTCAACAAACACCTGCTCCTTGGCTGAGCCACAAACTCTTTAGGACCTATGATCAGCATAAGGTCCCAAGGGTTTCTTCTCCTCCCCTTCTTTTTCCAGAGGGACCTCAAAGTAACACAGAGCTCTGGAGAAATAGCTGGTAGGACCAGTAATGCTTTACATCCTGTCAATGCCATGTATAAAACTGCTTGAACTTGGTACTGCTGAAGTTTTTATGCTCAACACAGTGATAAAGTACATCTAGCTAGTAACAACTACAGATGATGTTCAAATGCTTCTCCCATGGTGGTATGGATTTTTTTTTTGGGGGGGGGAATAGCTCTACAATAGACACTTAGCAGTAAATTGTAAATGCAGAGGGTTTTTGCTACAGCAGCCAATCTACTGCAAATATGACCCAAATCAAAAGCAACATGAAAGATAAACCTCAACCCCCTTGTGCTTGAAATTGCAAAAAAAACCCCAAGTCAGTAACACTTTGAAAGAATAAGATCACAAAACAACACAAACTTCTCTGGTACACACCAAGAAACTCTCCTCAGAAGGATGATTGAAGAAGATGCAAGAGAGGAACAAGATTCTGGATAGTCTAGTGGAACCTCACAGTTCTTCAGGGGTCTTGTGCTGAGGTGGAGCCACCAGCATCCCTGCCAGGGTGGATGGTGTGCCCAGGCAAATACTTCCCTTATCCCAGGGGCTGGATTGGTCATCAAGTTTGGGAAGAGTGGGAATAGCTAGGGGAGCAGCAGAAGCCTGTCCCCATGGTGGAGAGGGCATGCCCACATACTTCCAGCTCCTGAGCTCCTGTTTTAGTTTCCCCTTTTCTGGGTTATGTGCTAGGGGAGTGCCAGGCTGGACCCACCCAAGCTCATAGCACCAGGTCAGTGCTGCTCTTTGAGGGATGATAAAGAGCATTCAGGAAAGAGGAGGTTTCACCCAGGAAAGCATAAGCCTCATCGGCTTGAAAGTAAAACCAGCTTTTGGAGAAGGATGAGAACTAGCAGCAGCCAGAGCTGTGAAAAGCCTTGACAAAATATTTAACATGGAGAAAAAGAGAATGCTTGCCAATTGCTAGAGCCTTCCTAATTCAGGGTATTAGATGGTTACTGCCACTACTATTATAAAGACACTGTTTTCTGAGTGATCTACACAAAGAAGGGCTGGAACACACCTACAGCTTTTCTATGTGCTTTTAGCTCTGCTAATGGAGAAAAAGAAAATTCCTCTGCTCTGAGACTCAATTGAATAATTATTCAATTCAATTAACAAATAAGTAATGTGCTCTTTTGTGATGTATCCATTAAATATATGTCTAGGAAATGAAATAGATAAATCTCTAGATACTCTTTTAGGTTCATCA
>VWZO01010828.1:383272-584168 GCA_013396975.1 Bucco capensis | reverse complement strand
CCCCCCCTTTTTTTTTTAATCTATCTATGAGGAAACTGCTAAAGACTGAGGCTGAGGTTTCAAAAACCCTGAAAAGAAAAGAATTAGTTTCCACTGAGCTCCACACAACAGTGGCATCACCGGAGTAATTCTACTACAATTTACATAGTAGAATGAAAAATAACAACAGCTATTCTGGTTGCACATGACCTCTTTTCTCACAGCAGAGACCCGTTAGGAGGTCAACATTTACTGTTAAACTTCATCATTAGGCTCATTAAGACTGTCCTTTTGATTTTATTTTTTTTAAAGGAAAACAACACTTTTAGCTGAGATTTTTTTTTTTTTTTTTGGCAGGAAGTGCCTGCTTTGCTTGAAATTTGTACATGTTCTTACACAGAACTTGGAAATCCCAAATGCAAACACCTGATCTTTCCTCACCCCATCCTCCCTCAGCTCCCTGTTTTTGCATTATTCAGGTGAACGATTCTAGCAAAAATGTTTTTGCCTTTTTGTCAGAATTTGTACATTTTTCAGAGGAAAGCATTGCAATGAGATCTCTATTAATACAATGGTTTCTAGGTAGCAAGGAAAAAAACCAGCCCCACAGCATCTCTACTGAGAAGCTGCCAGATGTTGACTTTTTAAGCTATAAGTGTAATGTGTCTATAAAAAGGAGCATTCCAGCCTTACAAGCTTTAAAATGGAAAATAAATAGGAGTGGTGAATATGGCACACCAAAGAGTACATTGTGAGGGACCAGAAATTCAAATCCCCTCTCAGAGGGGACATTGCAGGAGTAATGAGAAGATGCAGAGACTTTTCAATCTTCAAAATCAGTCCCTCCTGGAACATCATGGAGGCAGAGACACCGAAAGGGGTAGCATGGGCAGAAAGGATTATTTAATGAGTATTGGCTGATGCAGACACCCACAGCCAGCCCAGGCTGCAGCCTTGAGAAGGAAGGTGCCAGAAGCCATTCCCATTTGCAATAAACTCCTTCTGTGTGTGGGATTCTCCTCTTGTTTAGAGAGCCCATACTTGTTTATCTACAGTCCTTCCCTCGTGTGCAGCAAGGTGGAGGTGGCAGAGGGTGTGTGGGTTTCCTGGATGGCAGCCATGGTTCTGCGAGATGCTGGAGAGCACTGGGCAGTGCCCACTGGGTTAGAGGGGCTTAAAGACAGCAAAAACCATACAGACCTTGTGGGTTTGGGGAATGGGCTAGAGCAAGTGGTCCAACACCTTTCTCCCAAGATGGTAGTTTAAATGTACAGAGGGCTGGGGAAGTGCAGGCTCCTGCCATCCTGCAAGAGCATCGCACTGCCAAGTGGGATAGCAGTTACCCCACTGTATGGGGCAGGTTGTGTGGACCACAATGGCTCCCTCCTTCTTCAGATGGGCAGGATGCTAAAGACAGGAGGTTTTAGGAGCTAAATATCTAAGCAAAACTAGATCAATTATTGTATAGAATCTGCCTTACTGAGAGTAAGAGAACAACCAGGTCCCAGCTGCACACACACGTTCTCTCCTGCCTTCTCTGGGCTTATGGCCTGCAGGGTACCCTTTTTCTCCCCACTTTTGTAGCACAGCCAGCACTTGTTCCCACAATCCTAAAACAGGGCTGGAGAAGAAACAAAGCTGGAGAGGAAAGAAAGGTGAAGTAGATTCTATTCAGTTACTAGTAGCTTAGAGTAATTTGCACTGTTGCAATGCCAGCAGTTCAGATTGCCAGAAAAATATATTTAATATTTCATTTTTTTCTGCCTTTTTTTCCCCTCCAAGACATTTTTGCCTCAGTAGGGGAGAGCACGAACAATGACTTCAATAGCAGAAGGAAGTTTAAAGCCCAGATCTTTCCAATTCTGCTTATTCCTTTAAGCTATTCCAATCCCCTTTATGTTCTCTCTGCATACACACATCTGTCTTCTTCAAAGCCTTAACCATCTCTGACACACCTGACCTTTCCATCCAAGCGCAACGGTTAGATGCAAAGTAAAAACCCTTTACCTACAGCAAGGAACTCTTTGTTTTGCCAGTCCCAGTGCCTGAAAATGTTGCTGCTGCAGGAAGTAAAACAGTGAGCAACCTTCCCTTCTCTTGTGAGAAATGGAACTGTCATCTCCTCAAGAGAAATAACAGCTTATCTTTATTTTGTCAGACATGACTTAGCTATTAGAGTCTTCTTAAGAAAATGCTACAAGAAGAATTAGGACAGGATTGTCACAGAAATGTCAAGAGTTCAGAAATTAATTTGACAAGATCTGGGAGATCTCAGATATCTAATTAAACTTTCTGTGACAGTTGTGTTGTGTAAATACTGGAAACCTATTAAAGAATCAGGTAAAACTAGTTTCTATAGTCAGTTAATAGATGTTGCACCCATTCAACAGCCATTACTCTGATTAGAGCCATTCACTTCATGCCAGTAAATATAATTTCATCTATTCATGCACAAAAAGTTCATCCATTTTGAACTAAAAAAAAACCTGAAAAATGTACTATGTTTGGAAATACTACTACATTTTTGGATGGAGTTTATATAAACACCCCTCTCTTCCACTTAGAGAATGAGACCATATATTGCCATATGAAAGTGCACAATGCAGCTCTGGTTTTGAAGGTCTTAGAATAATTTCTGTAGGCAGAACTTATTCCATAGATGAAAAGAATTTAGGCTAAGAGGAGTTATGGCTAATAGATTCTGACCTCAACAGGCTATAACGCAGGCTGGCTTTGCACTCAGTAATATTTGCATCAAGCCCATATCTCATAGCTGTGCTAAATCATATCAATTCATCATTTAAAGAAGCCACTACATCCATTAGTAAATTGTTTTAATAGTTAATTATTAGCAGGATAAAAAGGATGTGATTTTCCCCAGTGTGAGTCTCCAGGGGCACTGTCAGCATGGGGATTACACTACTGCTGCAGCTCCCATCCACAGCCATCAGTTTAATGAAACATGAGAAACATTTTTGGAATCAAAGATGTTGGCTCTGGTTAGCCAACAGCTGGATGTTAGAGCTGCCAGTCTAGGCTTAGTCAGAGGCTAAACAGGGCCCAGTGACAAGACACAGCACCACTGCTGCACACCCAGGCAGCCTGCATGGCTACCACCACGCAGAGGCACCTGTGCAGGAGCTGCCACATCTGCCTCATGTTGCCAGCATCATTGTGCCACAGAGTTGGTCTTTTTGACCAAGGAGAGAGAGGATGCAAATCCCCATGGATCAGTGCCAGTTGGCATGGTATTGCTAAGCAAGTTCATCAATACCAATTTATCCTGGAGGAGATGTCTCCTGCTCATGAGCATGGCCAGGAGGTGCATGCTCTGCAGCTGGAGGATGTGATTAATAACCACAGCTTCAGCAGCTAAGGTGCCTGCTGCTTCCAAGTGGAAGCTGCAAATGGAAAAAGAAAGTCACCATACCAGCTCATTGCTGCAGACAGGCCTGCACAGTCATCTTCAGTGGGTGCAGGTGAGCTAAACTTAAGGAACAATGCTCAGAAGCTGCTAAGTACAAAGTGGTTTTGTTTGACAGACTACAACAAGAAATACCATAAATCAGTTGTTTCCATTATTTGCTGCAATTTCTCTAACTGATCATTCATTATCTTAGCACTGGGGCTAGCTAGGAAGGAAGAGGAGCTTTTGCCATTAAACCTTTCAAAGGAACTCCAATGATTTAATTCCATTCCCCTCCCCAAATTATTTTCAGATGCAAAAAAAGATGAAAATGAGGTAAATTTCCAGTTCATTTTGTTCTTTGGTAGCTGAACAATGCTTATTTTTCAACTTGCATTTTGTCTCCTTCTGCACCCTCAGTTGTTCCCACCACCATCTTTTTCCAGCTCTTCTCCTTACCCAGTTAAGCTTCATGTTCCATTGCTTTGGGACTAGCAGCCACCTCTGTTCAGCTGGCTAAAGGGGAAATGTGCATCTGTCCAGCAGCATTCCCAGCAGAGGAGTGATATGCCACAACCACCATCACCAAAAATCAATGAGCCTTACCCTCTATATCCATGCTGAGAGAGCAGGACCAAGGTTTGCTGCTGAGTAAAGGAAGGTGCAGCCCAGGGAAATGATCTGAGACCCAGAAGAAAAAGGATGCTAGAATGCTGAAAGAAGAAAAAAAAAAAGACAGTTACTTGTTATTTATTTATTTAGAAGGAAGCATTCTTTCGTAAAGGTTTTCCCAATGATTTAAAAAAAGGAAACCCCAAACCCCCTACCAGCATGATTTGTTCTGGAGGCAGAATAGGACAACATCAAATCCCATAAGCAATTTGCAGTACTCTCTTCCCAAGCACTCTCTGGCAATCTTAACTCCCTGCCTCACTTAAAACAGCATCTCTGTTCCTGGATAACCCCCAAACCCATGGTGAGTAATGAATAAGAAAGCAAGGGATTGTTGTTTTACTTCCCATTCCCAACACTCACTCTGCATTAGGCTCCATCATTTCACAACTCGCTTGATGTAACACGATGTGGCAGAACATACCCTGATCCAGAAGTGAACCCTGATGCAATGCAGAACGGATGCCTTGGACTGAAACTGCTCCTTCCTTGCCTTTCCTACCTTTGATCCACATTTTCTGCTTGTGACAGGCTATTAAATAAATATCAGTGACAAGGCTTGGTATGTATTTGTTTTTCTGCAGCTTGCTTTCTTTGTCTTCAGCTCTGGAAGCTGAGTGTCTTGTTGACAAATACACAAACTCCATTACCAATTAATGTTCTTAGCCTGGTGTCCTCTCCTCTTTACTCCCCAGTGCCAGTTCTACACATTAGCCTGGGTAACATTCAAAGATAATTGTGTTTTGTTTGTTTGTTTTGGGGAGTAACAGCAATCAGACAGGCAAATGCCAGTCCCTCCCCCAGCTGCAGTTCTGATTTCAGATGTAGCCTGCTCTGAGGGGAGCTAGAGAAGCACATGCTGCATTTCCTAAAGATGAAACCTCACTTTTGTTCTTTCACTCCTAATTTTATTTTTCTCCTTCTTTCACTCCTGATTTTCTTCTTCCAAGAAAAGGACTTTTTTTGTTCAGCACTCAGGGCTTTTTGTAGGCTTTGCCCATCTCAGCACAGGGTTTCTGCAGACTTTTCATGTGTTTTGCTACTTTTTGAAGCCCACCTTTGTTGTATACAGCAGTTAACTGAGAATGAGAAGTCATTCTTGGTTATCTGTCAGCCCCAGCACATCTCTGTGGTCAGGCTCACACGTGTTTGTGCACAGACACCTATTTCAGTGTCTGAAGAAACATTTCATGCATATTTTCAAAAGTAGGCATTGACATTAAGTACCTCAATTTCCAGCACAGCTGAAGAAAAGTAATTTTTGAAGACTGGGTACTTGGGATCTTTGTAAGCAGGAAAGGCAGAAATCAAACACCCTCTGGAATCCAGGTAAATTAAGTCCCTGCAACAAAAAAACCCCATTTAATTACCAAATCCATAGGTGCAGGCAGAGAGAGTACACATTAACATGGCTGCAAAAGTGTGAGCAAGGGATGAGCTTAATTCAGGCTCTGTTTTCTGCTTCCAGGGATGTAAAGTCTTGCTGAACAGCCATGACCACGCTGCAAGTTAACCGAGGAGACATGAGACACAGTTGGCAAAACACATTAGCATCTTCTGCTCTGATAATTAGTTTAGTGAAAAATTATTGCATTATCTGTTTCATTTCACTAGAGACCAATTGCAGCCTTAAAAAAAAAAAAAAAAAGACAGAGAAAAGCTCACATTAGGTGTTTTTAATAGGACAATAAACTCTATAGTGTTTCCAAACAAGATCTGAAACCCATTCAGCACGTGAGTAATTAGCACAAGTCAGGTTGGAGGCCAACTGCATTATTTAGTAATGGAATTAAATTTGCTTAGAAAGAAAGAAGCTCATTAAAATCCACAAAAATGTTGGAAGTGCCAAGGCAATGTATTTAAAACACACTGCCACAGAACTGCTAACATTTCTAAAATCTGAACCACATCCTAGAACAATATGCCCCAAATATTGTGGTCAGAGATGGAGATTTTACTCCAGCTATGCAGGGAGAAATAATCCTAGCAGAGCCATCTTGCACAGCAGGTGTTCCTCTTGCAGATGGGTTGAAATCAATTATCAGCACTGACTGCTGTGCCATTGGGCAAGAAGTCTGAGATCCTCCAAATTACCCTCAGATTGTCCACATTTGCAGCCCCAAAGAGTCACTGGAGATAGTTTTCTTAATACAGAAAGCCCTTCCCCTACAAAGACAACCTCTCCCCTCCCTCAGCAATGTGACACCAAGCTGTCTTTTCTCACATGTTGTGTTTGTAATTTGTTATTTATTTATTTTTGCAGCATGGGCAAATATGTTTCTTAGCAAAAAAGATTCAGAAAAACTAGACTATGCTTAGCAACCTCCAGCAAAACTAGCTGAATGCACTCGACAAAACTTGTGCTCTGCAATGCAATTCCTACCAAGGCATTCAGTACTTCAAAAACTAGGACAAATGATGCTGTAAGGAGTAGAATATGTAAACGTGGCAAGCAGCTTCATTTTATATTCTGGCTTCAGATGGGTTAGTTCCAGTTGACAGCAGTGTAAACGAGACCAGAATAAGACCCATCCATGCCCACCAGCAGGAAGACAAAGCTGGCTTTGTCTAAGAAAATATAGAAATATCCCTTAGCCAAGTCCCTGAGTAGGGTATTCTGAGAGAGGAGGTGGAGTCTTGGCATCTCTGCCATGAGCACATTCAGACCCTCTCTTATATGGCAGTTTAAGAGATTACAACACTTTTAGAGCAAAACTACCAGCTCAAACACACTAGGGACTTGCCAGCTCATCCCTATGGAAATTCTGCAAACCCAGCAATCCATGTACCACACATCTGCAGTGCTAACAGGACCATGATCATTTCCATAAGAGCCAGCAGTGACAAATGGAAAACAAACAAACAAGCATAGAAATAAGAAATATGGCAGCTCACTTGACTCAGAGACTGGAGGCTCTGGGAAGAGGAAAGGATGGCTGCTCGTCTCTGCTGTAGGAGTGGGAGATTTCCAAGTCCTCCTGCAGACCCATCAGCTCTGGGGCTTCTCCCATTAAAATGCCTCTCTGGATACCTTCTTGAATCTCACATTTTCACTGCAAATCAGCAGCAGAGCTGGGAGTTAGAAGAGGAGCTTGTCTCTCCCCAACAGGGCTTACAGATAAGCACTTGCTGCAGAGTGATTTACGTTTCCAGGATTTGAACATATTCCTGCCTCCCTGGGGTAGCTGTTTACTTTCAGAGCCAATTTTCCTGACGGAGCAGGGATATCCACATCTTGCTTTCCTTCCCTTTTGTTTTCTATCCCTGCACAGAGAGCAGGGGAAGGGGCTGGCTGTTAGGTAGAAAAGAGCAGCACTCCCCCAGTCACACACCTTGGTGCCAGAGGGGTTGCTGCCTTCACAAAACATGCACAAAATGCAGAGTGTCTCTGGCCTGATGTATAATTCAAGGAAGACAAACAGGTCAGGCCTACAGTCAATCTGATTTACTTCTCATTCAATTGTCCCAATGGATAATCCAGAGTTAGCTGGGACATCCCTCACCATAGCCCTTGCCAGCCCAAGTCCATGGGCAGGGCTGCAGAAAAGGGCTTGTATATGCATTACCAGCCCAGCACCAACAGCTTTTGCTCCAAGCTTACAGCAACACCTCCAGGCACAGAGATCTCTCATAACAAGGTCTGAATAAAGCTGAAGTACAAAACAGTCTGACAGTCCTGAAAGAAGTCAGTGATCTAAGGAAAATGGGTTTATAGGTGATGCAAAGCTCTCACACATTCACTCTGAAGCCACTGAGCCTCTTAACGTCTTCAAAACCTATTTTCCTCTCTGGGGTCACAAAGGAGGCTGTGTTTCCTGGAAGGCAGCTTTGAGAGGTTTGAGACTCCAGGAAAGCCATGACATTAGCAAAGGCCCTGCCACAGCCACTTGTAAAACCAGGAGACTGAGCTCTCCATAGTGCATTCATTCATCCTCCTTTCAGGCACTTGCCCTCATTTCTGAGCTGGCCACTGCAGTGAAGAGCAATTTCACCAGTGATGCTGAACTTCATAGGCAGCTTTTGTGCTTCATTTTTTCCATCTTGGCCCTTCAGGCAAGCTCTCTGAAGGCAACTTTGTCTCAAGGGCCTTCTGCTAATCATGTCAAGCTGGCAGTAGCTGGACAAGGCAAAGCATGATGAGATGGGGAGGTCAGCAGATCCCCCCCAGCACCTCTTTGACATATCAGGTCAAAGTCTCATCTTCCATCCAACCCCCAGCTCCCTGCTGATCCTGGGAAAACCAAGTTGGGGTGGCAAAAGCTCAAGCTTTGGACTGAAAGTCATTATGGCCATAAAAGCATTTCACCATCCTAATAGACAATTTGTTCTTTCTAGAAGCTAACCTATTTAACAAGGGCCTTGGAAATTTGACCAAAAGTGAGTGTGTGACCCAAAAAGCAGTTCTGCATCACAAACACACCAACAAGAGCCCTTTTCTGGCAGTTGTTGTAATGATTTCAGCCTGTGTGGCTAATGACTATCACACATCAAACCCCAACCAAAACACTTGGTTGGGGAGAAAATGAAATGTTTCTATTGTCATTGTTACTAAAAGAGAGACCTGTGAAGGATCACTTGCATATTATGGCAAGCTTCAGTTGAAATGGGCTCTTACTTGCTTCATTAATATTTCAAGTGTGTTTGAATGTACTATCACAAAAATATATTACTTGGAAACAAATTCAGGTAGAAGGAAAAAAAACCCTCATAAAGCAAATTGCATTAAATAATGAACCCACAATACACTAAACCATCCTAAGACTCAGCCCAATAGTGTCAAAGGCAAAAGATCCTGGTGTTCTACTTATTTATAAGGTGAAATTATCTATTCATTTAGGAAAAAGTAATCAGGCTCAGTTAGACACACCAGACAAGCATATGAAAAATGGCTTTGAAGCTGCTCCTGATAGCAAGCCTAGACAGCTCAAGAAGAAAACTTCACAATCCAGGCTTTTAATTTTTTTTAAGTATACATTAGAAAGTCTATTAAAGAAGTAGTGTGAATTGGTAATTTTTTGTTGCATAACATTTTTGAATCTTTAAGAGAACATTAATGCAATACAGCTCCTTTTGCCAGTACCCACGCACCTCAGTTGAAAACAATTCCCAGCTAAAGGTATTCCTTAGAAATTGGATATTAGCAGGCAACAGACTAGAATGCACACCCCTACTGCTGTCCTCTTGTTCTCTAGATGGAGCATGGCTTACCAGTTTTCCCAAGATAAAGGGTAGGAAAATGTTCTTCCATTTTAAAGTTTTGAGCTACCAACAATGAGTCTAACTTGGGCAGGGAAGACTTGTTACTTACCTTTCTTTGTTTTGTTAATGTCAAGCTGCAGCACAATGATTAGATGAAAACTGAACATCCCGACTTACACAAGAAGATGGTGAAAAGAATTAGCAGTGTGGTTTGTCCACTCAGAACCTCACCAGTTGTTTACAGTATTCTCTGGTTAAGAGTGCTGGGAGGATGCAGCAGGCTGGGCACCCATGGGTGTTGCCTTTGTTTTGTCCTTCCTTGCTACTGAGACCCTAATGAAACCCAGTGCTGTGGGGGCTGGAGCTCCAGCCCTGAGCACAGCCTGCAGCAGCCCATGGGGCAAAGCCATCTGGAGGGAACTGGTGTCTTCTCATTTTCTACACTAGGGAAAATTACTGTCCAGCATAGATGCAATTCCAAAAAAAACCCCAAACCCAAGACAGTTTCCTTCTGCCTGCACTGGAGTGCTGTCTCTTGCACAGAGGGTGTCAGGATTAGTTCCATCACTCTGTTCTCAGATCTGTATTAGGTGCTGTCTACATCAGAACCTTACCAAAAAAAGCAATCACTGAGAAAAACATCTGAAATGGAAAGGTTTTATTGTGTCCTGATTTGCCCAGTTCTTTGCTGTGCCTGTAGCTTTAACACTAAAAGCTAACAAATAGCAAATACAGAATCCCAGCATGGTGGGGGTTGAAGGGACCTCTAGGGATCATCCAGTCTGCACTGATCAGATCCCCTCTGGGCTGCTCTTCTCCAGGCTAACCAGTCCCAGGGCTCTCAGCCTTTCCTCCTCAGAGGCATGCTCCAGTCCCCTCAGCATCTTGGTAGCCTCTGCTGGACTCTCTCCAGCAGTTCCCTATCTCTCTTGAACTAGGGAGCTCCGAAGTGGACTCCTTTATGTTTATAGTAGAAATTCACAGAATTTGACAAACACAGGCCTGTTTCCAAGGTTAGCACATCCATGGGAAAGGTGCTGTCTTTCCATCATGGCCATACAGACCCTGTGCCAAGCCCCTGTAAACCCGAGGGTTCATCACTCACTGCAAGTCTTGAGGTGTGGACATTGCCTCCATGCTCCACACCCAGAAATTCAGTAATTCAATGCTTTGAAACTTTTGGGTAACAGCACAGTTACCTCTGCCAGGCACTCAGAGCAAACTCGTCTGCCACCTTCTGTTCCTGAAAGGATATAGCTTCCATGGAAGAGTATATTCCCACTTTTCTTTAGGCAGGTCTGGTAGGTAGGGCTCAGTGAGAGGAGTGTTTGCAGTTAGAGCCTGATTTCTGGCTCCTGCATGCCCAGTGCTGGAGCCTGGGGCACAGTCACAGCACGTAAACATAGGATCATAAAACCACAGAGTGGTTTGGGTTGGAAGGGACCTTGAAGACCACATAGTTCCAACTCCCCTGCCATGGGCAGGGACACCTTCCCCTAGGTCAGATTGCTCAAAGCTCCATCCAAACTGACCTAAACATGGTAATTAGCAGGAACTGCATTTCAGTGCTGATTTACAAACAGAAGGAGACAGATAAATGATGGATGCCAGGGCCATGGCTTCCTGCATGTGTGCCAAGAGGCATTTCCCCCAGGTACATTTGATGGTGGTAGGACTTTCCTTCCAGAAAAAGCCCAGGGTGGTTCTGCATGACAGCAATGCAAAATGACAGCTGCACATGGCCCTGTGGCTAAAAACTCGGTTGCCTTTAGCCATATTAATGAATCACAACCTTTGCTTCATGATAGACTTGCTTAACCAGGCAGGAACAACCCCAGGTACCCAAGAAAGCTGCATTACCTTTGCCGATGGGATGCGAGCTCCACACAGCTCCACGTGTCCTCCCAGGAAGGGAATGGAAGAGTGGATATATAGGCACAGGAAGGCAAAACCCTAAGTGGCATTTTCTCTGTCCTCAGACTTGTGACTGAAAGGATAATTGAGAAAAAAAAACAACCAAGAACAATGACTGCTCCACAATGGTGGCAAATTGGGTTGGTGCTCTCAACGCTCCTCAATTACTCTGTACAAATGCTAATTGGAATAGTTCCTTTCTGCAGTCAGCACAAATCTCAAAACCCAAGATAGTTTTCCTTTTTTCTGCAAGCCATCTGTCATGCTAATGTATTGCATTGCAGAGAGTTGATGCTGGGGTTTTTTTCCCCCTTTAGCACCATTACAGTGTGCTGTGCTTCTCCCAAACGCAGTCCTGGGCTCCTCCATGGACATGGGTTCTGTACTGAAAGCAGCAGCTGTCCCCATAGCCTGAGCTCTGTTTGCTGCTAAGAGCTTCCTGGGGCTTACTAAAGCCTAAAAAGGTGCCCTACTGCACACCTTGAAGTTGCTCTGAAGAGGAGGGGCAAATAAGACCCTCAGCTGATGCTTCTCTTGCCCAGGGATTGATTGCTCCTGATACCTATGACTGCATCTCAAGGTGCTTTTAATGATTCAATCCCTTTAATAATGCAAGGAGATCTTGAGGAGGTTCTTCAGCTTCTTGAAACAAGCTCTTCTAATAATAATGATAATAAGAAACTGACTTTAATTTCTTTTCAAAATAACAACAGGAAAACTCAGGTAGATTCTTGGCCTTGGCACATCCTTAATTTATAAGGAATTTTTTGAGCCCTCTCCTCCTGCTACACTCTGGTCCTCAGTGAACTGCTGTGGGATGCATAAGGATGCCCTCATCTGCCCATGTACATGATGGATGTTTTCTGTGCCATCTCTCCTCCTCCACCCTTTATCAGGGAACTTGGTCAGGTTGTTTCCCTTCACCCCACTGTCCCAGGCTGTCCATGGTTAAGCAGGAGCAACCCACCTTTAGCTGCTCAATGTTGCAGCCTGGCTGATGCAAGACAGTTTTTATTATGGCAGTAAGGGTCAATTCTGTCCACACTGAGGCATTCAATTATTATCAGCAAAAATCCATCTGTTCTGTGTAGCTGTATCCCCGAGGTAGATGCAGAGGCCACACAAATCAAAGTTCAGCTGCCAGAAACCACACCAAAGAGGTATTTATTGACACATCTCTTTTGCCAGAATGAAAAATGCTCCATTATTACATGATGAAGCTCCTGTCCTGAAGCTATGGACGCAGAGAAGAGCAGGATATTCCTCATGGCAGGCTCACTCTCCTGCAGGGTATTTGCTCCCATTCTGCTTTACCACATCCCACAATGTAAAGGTGGAGTTTACAGACATCCACAAAGCCTAAGCAAAAGCAGGAACATGATACCTTCTTCTCAAATGTCAGAAAAGCACCTTTCTTCCAGAGCAGAAAGTCTGAGTACACTGAAGTCTTCAGTAATCACATCTGACAGCATCTGGCATCCAGAGCTTGACACCTGCAGCCAGCATGTCAGCCAGGCTTTCCTGCCAGACCTGGTACTCAGAACCACTGACAAGGGGAAAATACAGGATAAAATCAATTATTCAGTTCCAAGATGCCCTCCATGATGTGTGGGGCAGGAGGGGTGGGGAAGATGTGCTGGAGTTGGTGAGGCCACCCATGCAGTGGGATCCTAGCCTTGCAGGGATGCTTTTACCTGGATATTTGCTGCTATGGTTTTGCCATTCTTTTCCAGAAAGTTTCTGATTCCTCTTTTCTGCACCACCAGCACAGGACTGGGATGCTCTCCCCATGCTTGTCCATGACAGTTTAAGTAGCTCCTTTGCTTCTGAGCTTTCTGCTTCCTTTTTCCAAGCCCAGACTCTTGTTTGGCCTTCTCTGCTCTAAGATGCTGTATTCCCCCCATCACAGTATTACTTCAGGTGTACTGTAGAGGTCCTTCATTCATCCCTAAAACTCTTTCATACTGTGCTCCCACTCACAGCTTCCTCCCTGTCTGTAAGAACACAAATTTTTCACTTTTTTTAACTCTTGGGAAATCCTGTCTCTGTGCATGTTTGTGTATCTGTAACTTTGACCACTGTGGACGTGCCAGTGTCCCTCCATGCCTTTTGACCTTTGAGCAGTTTGATGCAGCATACAGGGTGAAACAATATCAGAGTGTGACAAAGCCACTGCACATAGCTGGATGGAAGAAGAAAAGGGTACTAACCCCCCTTCCTGGGAGAAGGAATTCCCACTATTCTGTGGGAATGCAGCAAACAGCTGTTAGAGAAACCATCCATAGGCCCATCAGAAATCAGGTTCTGCTTGTGAAAGTATCATTTCCCCTAACAAAATTTTTCATACCTCTCCAGCAGCCCCAGTTTTTCTGCTGATTTAGCAATGTGGCTGGTTTAGGTCATAGAATTAAGAGTGTCCTGAGTTGGAAGGGAACCACAAGGATGACTGAGTCCAACTCCTGTCTATGCACAGGACAACCCCCAAAATCATACCATGTGTCTAAGAGAGGGATCAGAACAAGAGCATCCATGGGAGATTGCAGTGTGACAGCGCAGGACCAGAGCTGATGCACCACATGGATGGTGATTGTGTTACTCATTTCCTTGTCAGTCACTGCTTGGTCTCAGAGCAGCACTTTTTGTCACCATCTGAGTGACTTTACACTTCTTTGCCTGTGATAGTTGCTCCAGACACACACTCCTGTGTCACAGTGGCAGCAGCTTTCCCTGCTTTTAAACAGGCTAATTCTTTTCTGTTCTTAAACAGTATTATACAGACATATTTTTTCACCCGAGCCTGCTCCAGTCTTTGGGGTTTGTCTATTTTTGCTCTGGAAAAATCCTTACAGCCCATGAGAGTGAGGACTGTGAGCTCTGCTATTCTTGTTTGAACAAGCTCCTGTCTGCAGGAGGAGCAGAGTTCCTAGAGTTCAGCCCCACCATTGCCTCTTCAAGAGGAGCTCTAGCTGCTTTTTCAAGAGCCTCTTCCCAGAAATTAACAAAGTCGCTGAGGAGCTTCTACAAGATACCGGGAGCTGGAAAGAGCAGTTTCTGGGATGTACTTCCTGCCTTCCTGGCTGCTGTTTCGCCGTAGGAGCAGGAGAGGGTGCTGCGAAACCAGCGGCGGGAAAACACCCCGGGGATCCCCCGCCAGCCCCAGCCCCAGTCTCACCACAGCTCCAGCACCATCCCTGCTCCAGCCCCAGCACCAGTCTCACCACGGCTCAAGCACCAGCTCCTACTCCAGCCTCTGCTCCTGCCACAGCCCGATCCTATCCACATCCCCAATCCAGCCCTAACTCCACTCCAGCCCCCTGAAAAGTCATTTCCCGCCTCCTAAGGTGTGTGTGTGCATAAGTTTTAAAGTCTCTCTGTAACACAGCCTTTTGGGATCAGCAATGATGAGCAGTTCAGGGTAGAAACTGCTCGACAAGCTCATTCTGCAATATCTCTAATTAAAAAAAAAAAAAAAAGAAAGAAAAAAGAGAAAAGATAGTGTTTGTAAACTCACATTTTGAATCTTCTGCGTTTCAGCTTTCCTGTCTCTGAAGTGAGAGATGAACATTACAACCTGTTGTCTTTCATGAAGGAAGAATGGGTGGGGATTCTCTTGTGGCTCTTACTTATTTATCAATCCCAGCCTGTGCTGAGGGATACTTTAAAACTCAGAGGAGAAGCAGGTTTTACCCCAGATTTCACTGTAGCTCCTTGAACAGAACCTGTCTGGAGCGAGAAATCCTTTGGGATGTTAGAGGAAGGAGGCCCTGGTGGTAGTGATTTAATGATGCCAGGTGCTGTCACACAGCCTGACATCCCCACCCCAAATGACTCAGCTAGTGTTGCCCATCAACATTTGTTGCTGAGGTGCTGCTGAGACTGCTTTCCCGCAGCCATGGATGTGAGCACATACAGAGCCACCAGTGCAGGACTGATCTCCTCAGGACATTGTCCTAGCTACTCTTAAATGTTTATTTCAATCCGTGGGGCTTCCCTCAGCCTTGCTAGTGAAGGTCCCTCAAGTGTCTCCTGATACGTGCTTGCAGCCAGCACAGGTCTGGTTGTGGCTGTCAGGAGTGAGCCTGCCAGTGAGGCAGTCTGCGGGCTGGGGGAGCTCTCTGCATCCGTTTGGATCATGAATATTTGATGCCATGAGCACTGCAGCTGGGATGCCGCAGAAGTCACCAGTCTTCCCAAGCCTGCTGCTGAGCCTTGCTGCATGCCCGGGACATGACGAGCAGCCCAAGAGCCTCAACACCAGCACCAAATTAAGGCTGAAAACAAGACCAGGAGCTTCTCTTTAACAGTTATGGCTTTTGGTTCAATTTTGTCCCATTCCAACCTCCCCTGGTCTGGCAGTATCTTCATCTGCCAGACTGAAGGGTTCTCTTGTGTCCAGTGTCTTCTGTGCTGTGCCCATGATCTCCTCAGCTTCTCCCTGATGTTTTAAATAGCTGGTGCTTTGTCTCAATTTTATTGTAAATTGTGAAAATTGTTAACTAACTCCATTACTGAGGGAGAAGGAACTAGGGACTGTACTTCCTAAGGGTTTATCAACCTTTCACCCTTCTCATTGGTTACTCCTGCTGACAGAAAGGCATCAGCTCTGGTGTGAGATGTGCAGATGCCTTCAGCATATATGACCACTACTGGCAGACAGAGATGTGCCTGCTCCTTCAAACTCCTGGGGATAAATTTGGAGATGCAGAATGAAATTGCTTTGAATGAAACAGGCTGGAAGAAACAATGATGAGAAAAGAGACAATGAGGAGAAAACCTCCTAAGGGAGAAGCAGGTTAGGGACCAGCCAGGAGGTCATAAAGGAAAGATACAGCCTTGGCCAGTGGGAACAGGAGTTGGATGAGTGGCTTCACCTTTGAACAGCCCAGTCTGAAGGTCTCCCAGCCTGACTAGGACAGTGAAAGACAAAGACACTCACCATTTATGTGCCAATTTTTTAATGATTTTCCTGAAGAAGCCTTGACCATTCCAAGTTCTAATTGTTACTCTGAGCTAAATGAAACCTAATTTATTTTCCAGCATCTTTTCTGACACCTTAAAAAAACTCAACCACACAACCAGACAAATACTGAAGACTCTCAAGCAAATTGGGACAGGTTGACAGATCTATTTTCTATTTTAATCTTTCCAACCTCTTCCTTCTTTTGCAGCTCCAGCATGGAGCAGGAAAGAGAGCCTTGCTGTTTGGAAGAGGGTATTGTGCGTGGAAAGGACAATTCTATCTCCAACAACAGTGACAATGAAGGGAAATAACCAAACCAACCAAACCTCACAGTACACAAAAACTCCATCACGTTATCTGGAACAAGGACAGACTTGGTCAAAGACAGGACATAGACTTTCTTCCCCACAGATGTCTGCAGAGGAGCTGATGGCCAGAGCCCAGTCCTGGTGCAGCTCAGGCTGAGTTTGGTACTGTGAAACCCCCATTGCACACTCCTCTCAGGAGCTTCAGGGCATCACTTTCCCACCTTCCTTCCCAAACAAAGGCCAGCTGGACCTAACCCTTCTTATTTTTTTTTTTCTCTTATTAAAAATGAAGCACCAGAAAAATAGAAAAATATGGTAGGAAGCCCAACTCTTTCTAGCTCATTTATTTCCTTCTGTCTCTGTTTCAGGCTCTTCCTGCCTCCTGGCAGTGCAAGTTCCCAAGACAGCCTTGACATCCCTCTTATGGCAGTTTCTATAAGCAGCTCCACTTTCTGTTGCAGTGGTAAGAAACAGCCCTACACTGGGGAGGGAGCATCCTGCCAAGAGGAGCTCAGTGCTAATTGCCATGCAGTGCAAACAAAGCATTAAACCTCCAGAAAAAGCATTATTAATTATCTGTGTGCATAAGGGCAACACATTTCATCCAAACTTCCCAGAGTATCACCACGTCAATCAACACAGAATCCCAGCATGGTGGGGGTTGGAAGGGCCAGCTCTGATTTGCCCCAGAATAATCTACTGGACCAAATGAAAATGTGGCTGTTGCTGCTGAGCACTCTCCCATGCACTAGGTACACACTGTGAGAGGGGCTCATGACTGTGGTACTGCAATGCCTCATCTTCTCCCCTTGTGCAAAGCAATTCTCAGCTTGCTTAATAGTCTCTGGAGAATGGAAATTGGTAACAAAGGCTTGGAAAAATGCAAATACACCAAAGCTGATGGTGGGAGAGAAAAGAAAAAGCCCCAGGAGTGTGGAGGTGGCAGTGTTATAATCTCAGGCTGTCATCGGTTTAACATCATTAAACAACTTCTTAAAATAGCAGCCATAATTATTCCTATATGGAACTCAATCTGGAGAGCTTTGAGTGCTTTCAATCATCTCCTGCTTCTCTTAGCTTTCCTGCTTCCAAAGTGGTAGTCTGGGACCTCATGTCCATGGTAGAGGACAAGCCACCTGCCTGGCAGTGTGGCAGTGCCCCGAGGAAGCCCAGCATCAGCCCTGCCCCACTTCCACCAGGATCAGCTCTCTTGTCAGGAATCTAGATTTTGCTGCATTTTTAATTGTAAAAATGTATTTACATGAATAAAATAGAGCTCAGTTGGGGATATGACCTACTTTTTATGGGAAGATGAGACAAGTGTACGTTTGGGGTTTTTATTTCATGTGTGTCAGCTGCTCTCAGTCAGACAGAGCTGCTGAAGCAGATCAATAGGAAATCCACAACTGCCAGGATGCTTTTTAGTTTTGGATTGGCTGGGTTTTTTTTTTCTGTAAATAATCACATTCTGATTGAAATGATGGGAAGCTGCTACATTTCAGTGGTGAAGCCTTTAACCTTCAGATCAGGGGAGCAGTTTTGACAGTACATAATTTATACAGAAATAAATAATTTGGCAGGGATTTTATATGTATGTATTCTGCACTGCTAGAGAAACCCTCTCTGTTTATCTAAATTATGAATAATGATATTAAATAATATATAATCCTATTGTCCTGGACAAACACAGATAATTCCAAAGTTCGTTCAGCCCAGCAGGAGCTGGGGATGCTCTCTCAGGAAACAGACCCTGTCATTCCTGCTGAAATAAAACACAATTTGTTTTTTTAAGGGTAAATAAGAGCTTTCACTCAGATATCTGAACTTGTCTAGTACTGAAGTAAGGCAGCCTTGAGCCTTCTTATTTCAGTGTAAGCTGTTGGCTGGGCACTATGCAGCCAGGGGATGTCTCATCCCCTCACTTACCCCCTCATTTCAGCAGCCTTTGATGAGCCTGAGCTAGAGACAGATTAAATCAGCATTAAGGCCCACACAGAACTCAGTTATGCTAAACCTAAACACCAAAGGGTTACTTATTCAATCTAAAGAACTGAGCAGGATCTGACCTGCACTGACACAACAGCACGCTGAGGCTCACGACACTGCTGCTCCTTGCTCATGGGGGTGACACTGGCAGTGTCCCCTGGCTTCAGAAACCTCCAGTTCCCCATGGAGGTGAAGTCACCAAGCTCACCTCCAGAAAACTGAGTGACATTTTGGTACTTATTCAAATTAGCTGTTATTAATTAAATGACACCTTTCAGCTTTCTTAGCAGGCTTGCCCCTGCAGTAGCAGTAGGAAGCTGGTGGGTGTCAAGATGAGAGGCAGATGCAAGAACCTCAGGGTTGCATGTTCGTGAGCACACACCTCATTAAAGATGTTACCATGGTGGGAAAATGAGACATTTATGGTCATGTCTCTTTACTCTTTTGTGCCTTCCAGCTCCTCTATCACACAAGTCTGCTATTGGATGCTTTTACACATGTCCATGAAGACAGCTCTTGTCAGCAGAACTTTGCTTGCATGTCATTTGTTGGGCTTTGGAACAAGCTGCCCAGGGCAGTGGTGGAGTCACTGTCCCTGGAGGTGTTCAAAAAATGTATAGATGTTGTATTTAGTGATATGGTTTAGTGACGTGGTGGTGGTGATAGGTTGAGAGTTGGACATGATGATCTTAGAGGTCTTTTCCAACCTTAATGATTCAATGATTCATTTGGGCTCTGAAGTGGATTCTACAGAACCCAAGTGATTTCAACATCTGCCTACACACTTTGTTGATCAGCAACAGAGAGCTGAATCTCAGGTCTGGGCATTTGTCTACATGCAGATCTACAGGTGTGTGATGGTAGCTGGGGCTGGTTGGGGTAACAGGGAGCTTGTTCCAAAAGCAGTGATTTAGAGAGTGCCCAAAGACACTGCTGGCTCACACGCTCCTTAGAGCAGCCTGAGCTGCACCAGCCTCAGCTTAAACAGCTGCAAATCTGAAGCAGCCCAAGTCATCAAACACTTTCCCTGCACCCCAGTCACACATGGTTTGCCTCTCAGAAAAATGGATTCACACTGCCCTCACATTAAACATTAAAAGCAGCTGCATCTCATCACAGCCAGAAGATTTTTTTCCAGAGCTGGTGACAAAAATGATGGCTTCTTGGGGAATAACCTTGAAGACTGGCACTGCACAATTTCAAAGGTGTATTAATCACAATTTGTGTGTGAATATTTCTCCTTTCACTGGAAATGGGAAGAGAGATGAGGTTTGGGGATTTCTGAGATGGTTTGATTAAAACTGCTGGACACAGCTTGCAGAACACCACAGTACCAACTGCTCAGGGCTTGAAGATATCCAGTTAGAGCCAATGTATTCCTCAAATAGAAACATAGATTGGTTTGGGTTGGAAGGGACCTTTAAAGGTCATCTAGTCCAACCTCCTGGCACTGTTTTCCTGGGTTGCAGATTGTAATAATAATTTAAAAAGAATATTTCCCCTACAAAGTTTACTAGAAGACTGGATTAGCTAGAGACTCAAAGATGAAGTGGTGTGAAAACCAGAAGGATATTGGCACAGTGATGCTACACACAGACTGCAGCTGCCACAGTGATGGGCACCAGGCTATGCTCTTCTTCTTCTTCTTCTCTCCAGCAATGCTCTTCTTCAGCCATCTCTGTGTTCTCTGGGGTCATTTGTGGCCCTTCCATGCTTTGCCTGTAGGGACATGGGGGGACAGAACACAGCACTGCATTGCTCATCACTAAAATCAGTGTGACCTAGGCATTTATTTTGCTAATCAGAACTTTTATGTTTGTGGGAATGACCAGGTGATGCCTCAAGCTGTCCAGAGCCACCTCTCCTTTCCTTTCAAGGGTTGCATCTAGGGGCTGGTTTCCAATTAAACATAGCCAGAGAAATCAATGCAGGCATCACCTGCTGCTGAGGCCCCCAGAAACCAAAACTTAAGGTATATAAAACCTTACATGAAGATAAAGAGATGTCTCTTTCCTTTTTATAACCTGTTGTATCCATGGGAACAGGTTGCAATTGAATATGTCTGCAATAGCACTAGACAGAAACCCTGTGGTGCATGGAGGAAAGGTCAGTGAGCACCCTGGCCATGGTGGGACAGGTGAGGTGGCACCCAGGGTGCTCAGGACACCCTACTCCCTGCCCTAGGAGTCACAGCTTTGATGTGTACAGGACAACTGTGGTGCAGCCCGTCTGCAGAAAGGGAAGTTAAAGAGCTGATGTGGTTCTTGGGCAGGGAGAGCTGGTGGAGCAAGCTGGCCCACCAGGATTGCTGCAGCAGGGTGAGGGCAAGCCAGCAGCAGGCCCTAAAACTGGGTGAGGAGGGAAAGAGCTGAAAGTGCTGTTCTAGTTAGGTTTGAATATCAATCCTTTGTGGTGGGAAAAAATGGAAGTAAATAAATAAATCTCCTAAGGAAGGAAGAAGAAGAAAATAAATACCTCTCAGCAACTTCTCATTAGTGAAGGAGTATTTACTTGGGTGAATACTTTGCCTTTTCACACAGCATCTCCCCCATGGACTTGCTGGTTCTGCAGAGCTAACAAGCTCTCAGCAGGGAGGAGTTTGACTATTTAATTCCTTAGCACACCTTGAACAGCCCATGAGGCTAACCCACATTTGGGAAAACAAATGCACAACCCTGACAAACAGAATTAATGATGCAACAGAAGGGCTTGTGAGCAGAGCACTGTCTACTAGAAACCCCCAAAGCAGGTACACCATGTCTCAGTCAGCTCTTCACCCTGCTACAGTGATACAGGCCTGAAACCCACCCTGATAAAAATAACTTTGGGTTTGTCTGCTCAAAACTGATGAAAGGGCACAGGTCCTCAGTTCTGTGTCCAGAGGTGGCAACAGTAAAGTTCATCTGAGGCTTCCATAGCTGCAGGGATTTGCTCTCCTTCTTCCTATCCAAACAGCAGCTCCATGCCATCCTGCTGGGCAAGAGCAGGACCAGGTTGCCCCAAAACACCTGCCCAAACCTCACCTCACCACAGCAGCAGCTTCACTAGCAGCCAAAACAGCTCAGCAGTGCTCTTGGTCTACATCCCTGCCAGGAGGGCATCACTTGCCTCACCTTGAGCTTCCTGGTGGCTCCATGTCCACTAGCAATGCAGGTGCAAGGGGAGCAGCACTGGAGGATGTTTCAGCTACACCTATAGGTAGTTTTATATATACAGAGATTTATATTTTCCCCACTGTGCAGGAAAGGGCTCTGGAGCTACAAACTGCTCCAGAGCTGAGGAAGAACATGACCCAGAAGAGCCTTACTATTCCTGGCTACTTAATTACTGCTCATGATTGGTCTCTTAATGAACCTCTTGCATCCTTACCTCATGATTCAATAAGGATTTGCAGAACACTCCTAAATAAAAGACAAATGGAGCCTGTTCCCACTGGGGCCCCATGGGAATGACATAGTGCCAGGGTGGAACTAGGAGAGCATGTCTTGGGATGCTGGTAGAGAGGAACTTTCATGTTCCATGAGATACAGGCCAGAAAATACCTCCCTGGATTTACTGAAAGGGGATTTGATTTTAAAACCCTCAAACACACAGGGGGAAGGTGGATCCCAGGAGTTCCCTGAGAAGGTCTCAGAGCACTCATCTCCCTGACCAGCCTCCCCCAGGCTGCATGGGCTGGGGGCTCACTCCCCTCCCACGTGCAGCTTCTTTGGTTGCCATCCATTCCTCCCAGTGCCATGAACTCCATATGGCACTCAGGCTGCAGGATGGATGTGTCCCCTGTGTGGGAGGGTGATGACAGGGACAGAAAATGCTTCAGCCCACTGCAGTCCTGAGCATCACCAGGGAGCAGCAAACTGCACCTGGATCAGGGAGCACTGGGATTTTATTTAACCTATAATCCCAGTAATTTGCTCTAATGCTGTAGTTCAAGCAGACACAGCCTCGTGCACAAAGGGTCCAACAGCAATTAATTATTCATGCATAACAAGAGATTTTATGCTTCCAAGTGCAAACAATTTTCTACAAAGCATCAAATGAGCAATTACCTTCCTGTGGGCCCATGAGCAGCTTGACTTGTCCCATTGGCAATGTGGGAGGTGAGTTTAAGGACTCTTGTAGGGTTTAAACCTCTGATTTGATTGTTGTAGTTTCAGTTCAGTTTAAACTAAAATTTAGTTTATCCTCAAACTTCACTTTTCATTTGCTGCAATGCAAGTGACAGACACAGAAAGGTCACAGCATGAGGCTGGCACTGAAATAGGGGTGGGAGGGAGACCAAAGGAGACAGCAAAGTGATGCTATTCAGGGAGCAAACATGTGACATAATAGAGATTAAGGTGGGGTGAAGCCATGCCAGAGGACTAGGAGAGGTGTTCAAATGATGAGTAGATGTCCTGAGGGCATACTACATTCATTTACTGAGCATTTATTACTGTGGCAAACATCAGTCATGGGCTGATATTTCAGGGACAAAAACCTCTCAGGGTGTCTGAGCTCTGCAGCTCATCCCACCATGCTCATGCCTCTGCCTCAGAGGCTCTGGAGAAGTTTCTTCACCATCAATGAAGGTATGATACTTGCATTTAGAGGCCCCACAGCCATCCATGCCAAGAGCTGCTGCCACGCTGGGCACTGTTAGGGTGAGAGCAACACAACCACTCCTGCCCTTGCTTTACCAAGAATCACATTTTCCTGCCCCAAACCAGCATTTACTGAACCAACAGCAAACCCTTATCTGGACAGGTTTCTTCCAGCAGCCCTGCCCTTACAAAGGGCTTGTGCTCACTGGGTGAACATGCTCACTGCCATGCTCACAAATGCAGCCACATGATGACAATCTCTCCAATGAATTACAATAATTACTTTGCTAATTTGCCCCTAGACTCTGCTAAACCTTCTGGGGCCTTGAAAAAGACAGGACTTTTTTTCACATCTTCTACTTATGTAGGCAGACATTTAAATTTGTAAAATGAATAATTCTCTATTTAATCAGTACAAAGGAAAACTCCACTTGGGGACTGGGATGTCTCATGATGTTGCACAGGATTAACCACACTAAACAACTCCCTGGTGTGGAGAAAAAGCCATATGGGAGAGCCCTTGTGCCTCTGAGCATCACCATTTTGGTGATCCTGAAGGTCTCCCTTCCATGAAGGACTGAGAATATAAAGTATCCATCAAGAGGAAGATGCAACTGACTCTGAGCCCCCAGAAACTACCAACATCAGGCCCAGCAAACTAGATCAGGCTCTGAAAATGCAAGGTCTTCACCTGTGAACTCCAGTGATTTCTTGGAGCCTAGTTCACACTGAACATAGAAACCCTAGAGGAAAACTGATGGGGTGAAGAAAAGAGAACCAGCAAGCTTTGTCACTGGATGGTGGGGCTGGGTTGTACTTTAATGCTTGAACCTTCTCAGCAGCAAACTTGTCACACAGGACTTACAAACTGAGATCTAAAATGAGAAAACAGATGCTTGAGGATAATACAGAAACTAAGGATAAAGACAAATATGTCTCCAAAAGAGTCTCTGGTTTTAAAACTTAGCAGACTAGGAGTCAGCAGCACTAGGCATAGGCTACTTGCTTGTCTGAAGAGACTGGAGAGGAAATAATCCTGTTCAAGAGTTGGCTCGAGGTACACGTGTGCAGTGAGGTCCCAAGGGATGGGCATCAGAGTCAATGCCAGCAGTGGTGCTGTGCCAGGACTTGGACCCTACTTTGGAGTAGTTTATAAATAAGAAATAACAAATAATAGCAAAGGAGTGCCAAATTCATTACACAGTATGTTACAAATGAGGTTAGAAGTGCATCTATTCTATTTGTTCCAATTACAGTAAGACAAAACAAGCTCAAATGTACTAAGAATCCCTGGAGGGTTTTGTTTTACCAAAGGAAGTTTTCAGAAAGGTTTAAAGTAACAAGGACAGAAATAAAGTTTGGATAAAGCTCTTTCTCCTGTGTGAGGACAAGCTGGTGGCTTGTGCATGAGCACACGAGAGAGCAGAGCCTTTTCCTTCCCTGCCCTTGGCTTTCAGGCAGAGTGATGCTCTCACCCTGGCAGCTGCCTAAGATCAACATTCCAAAGCATGATATGAAACTTTAAAACTGAAAACCTCAAAATAAATTTCATATACACACACGAAAGCAGCTAAAACACCATTTTCTTGCCAAAATGAAATAAAAGCCAACTACTTTGCTACGGTAGACTAGTGCCATCAGTGTCAGCTACATCACTTTACACCAGTTTGGGATCTCACCTTTAACTGAAATTACTTGCACCTCTGACCAGAGCTTCCCCTAAATCCTCTGCCTAATGTTTCCTATGAGGAGGTTTTAGGCAGTTTTCCATGTGATGCTGCACTGAAATTCTCCCAGTTACTCTTCAGATCTCTAGTTACAGGATGGTGGAGGAGCCACCCTGCCAGCCCAGACAGTCCAGGGCTCAAGTGCCTCTGGGCTAACAGGGGATATTCAAGCAACTGTTTGCAAGTGGCCATGGAGAAACCACAACCTCTATTGTCTAAGCCTCTGAGGTATCATCGAGCAAGATGGCTATTTCCCATCACAGCCTGGTTAGAAGTGATATCCAGCAACCAGAGATAGCAATAAGTAAAGAAGGAATCAAGACAACATCTGTATTTCTCCAGTGATGGCTATTTCTTGGAGATTTAGACAAATCCTTTATGCCTGCTGGTGCTTACACCAGTAAACCTATAATTAAATGATACAGTCAAATGCACAAACGTTTGCAGCTTACCTAAACCAAAAAATACACTTTGCCCCCCCCTTAGTTCTACTCTATTTTCTTTTTCTGCTATTGAGTCCAATCCTGGATTTATCCTCCAGGCAGAACTGCTGTTTGCTCAGTGGGATGAGCTGAAAGAAGAAAACTTTGGACAGGTTTCTAGTTATGTAGGGAAGAATAAAAAATAAAACAGAATAAAATAGCAGAAAATAAGATAAAATAAAATAAAACAGAATAAAATAAAGTAAAATAAAATAAAACAAAACAGAATAAAATAGATTAAAATAAAATAAATAAAATAAACAAGGGAAGGAAAATATCCCAATTTTCTAGGTTACATTATTGGTTATATAACCAATCTCTCTGGTTGTACTTCTGCCCCTATAAACAGAGAATTGCCCCCCAAGAGTGGCCCATAAAAAATGAATGACAAAGGGAGTCAGGGCACAGCGACCATCGGCGAGTGCAGGGCTGGTGGGACTCAGCACGGGGATGAGGACATCTGGTCGTAGTCAGGGCATTTGAGCAGAGCTGGGTAGTTACTGTTCATCTGGAGGGAAGCCTCACTGGAGATGTCCGAAGGGCTGCGTCCCCGTGCCCACGCGTCCGGGTGCAGGAACTGGCCTGAGTAGTCGGAGCAGTTGCTCAGTCGGGGCCGGTAGAAGCTGGGGTGAGGTCGGTAGATGTCCTCGGCCGTGTAGCGCTTCATGAACAGGTAAACAGACATCACCCCAGCGCTCTGCAGGGGAGAGAGACGTGGCCTGATGCTCGCCCTGCCAACTGCTGCCTTCTCTACCACCACCAAAACACAACAAATATGGAAATTGCTTTTTCTTTTTGCTCTGCTGGCAATGGACAAAGGCTCCCGAGGACAGTCATTGCACTGCCTTGTGTTCCGTATCTACGCACTTAATAACTTGGCACAACTCTCCTCCTCCTCTACACCCATGCTTGGCATCAAATAGTAGTCAAATGCCCCATCAGTGCTCCAGGCTTTGGGTCTGTCCCCACTGTATGTCTCCCACCATACTATGTGTTACCTATCTGCCCTCATAGCCTACCCTTAAATCCCATCTGAATCCTCTTTTTCGCTCACTGCCTCAATGCCCCACCCTGAGAATGGGACACACTCTTTACAAGCACATGAGAGCTCCCAGGTACCTCTGTGAGAAGGAATGAGATGGCAGAGAAGGCAAACGACCATCCATATTTGTAACTGAAGAACGTTTCCGAGTCCTTGGTCCTGTTCAGCATCTCATCATTAATGCTGGATATGTAGAGGACCAGCCCCACCACCAGCGACAGACCTGGGGAGAAACCAAGGAGAAGGACAGTGGGGAATGCTTCAGGGATGAAGCCCCTGAGAAAGCACCTTCCTTTAAGACCTGGCTTGTGAGTGAAGGTGTAAAACTGTGGAAGCATGCTTGAAATAACTGGGGAAGGAGGCTGCTTCTCTGCTGAGCTAACCCAGGGCACTCTTTTCATGTCTGTCAAACTGTTACCTGCTCAAGCAAGTCCATGTGCGCCGTGTAGGAGCTGGCTTCAAAGCTAGGCTGTCACAGCTATTTGTTTAGCACTGGCACAACACCATGAATAAAACATTCACTTGTCTCATGTAGAAACATCCCAGCTGAGCAGTTGGAAATTTCAGATCTCTCCTGTGACTGATGTGCCGTGAGAAGCATCCTCTGCCTCACCAGCTGCTCCTGTATGGGTGATGGGTGCTTTCCCCCACATCTCCTCACCACTGCCACAAAAGAGCCTTGCACTGGGTGATTCTCCATCCTGCAGGGCCTGAGCATGCTGCAGGGCTGAGCTGGGAGCCCTGGTGCATGGTGACTCCAACAAGGAGCCACCACAGCAGGTCAGGAGAGCACTAACAGCTACAAAAGCAAACGTGCTCCATGCTCAAGGATTTTCAGGAAAAGACCTGGCTAGCAAAACTCACCTGACAGGATGAAGAATATCCCCGAGACAAAGGCAAGGATGGTCCTGTGAGGCCTAATGTGACCAATGTTGCTGAGGATGAAGCCGATGAACATGAAGAAGAGGCTGACCAGAGGGAAGGGGGTGGCAGAACGGATCATCTCTGGGAGGAGAGAAGCAGAGGAACACAAGAACAGGTCAATCTTCCACACAAAACACAAGAAATGGGCTCAGCCTGGTGGGATGGCTCCAGCTCTGCTGCTCTCTGACCATGTTGTGTCCTTCCTTGCTCCTGGCTGATGTGGGTGCCCCTGTGCTTCTCCCCATCCCCTGGCAGGGGTTCCTCTCTTTGCTAATGGGCTGAATGAAGACGTGACTCTGGCTGTGGAAATGTCTGCTCGTGTTTGCCTTTCTGAGGGTTTCTGTAAGTGTTACGTAGGAGATAAGCCACTGGAACCTGCATTTTTCTTTAGCTTTGCTGAAAAACTGTTTGCTGAACACTTCTGTTTATTAAATCAGAGATAACTACAGAATTCATTGTGAAAGCTGTGACACTCCACCCTTAATTCGTTCCACTATGTAATGTGCAAAATTGACTGCTACAGAATAAATACAGCTGCAAATTAAGGAGAAGAGACTATAAAGCCAAACACTTCCATAAATATCAGCACTGAATAGCCAGGGACAGGAAATTGTATGGCTTAGAGCCTCTGTAAGCATCCTGCCATTAGAAAAGGGTGTCCCATAAGCTTAGTAGTAATCCACAGAGTAAAAAATGTAGTTGCATGCTTGCATGGTAGCACTGTCAAGGAGCTTCTTTGGCAAGAACACAAAGAGGATTTCTTTGGGGGATCCCTAGTGACCTTTTGGTGCCTTGCAGGACATAAAGAGAAAGATCTCACCCAAACACTTACTCAGGACATTGACTGTGGATTCAGATGTCAGCTGGATGTTCATGGGCATGACGTATTCGATAGTGAAGCACCGGCCACGCTCCTCCCCTGCAGCAGACACAGACCAAGTCACACCTGCAGTGTGTGTGTCTGGTTACTTTTGGTGGGGGAGAAAGGGGCTTTAGAATTCATTTCAATTCATACATAAAAACAACCTTGCTTTTTACTGCTGCTTCCATCTTGGGGGTCAGTGTTTGGGGCTGAAGAAAGACATTGTTTAACTACTATCACCGTGTGCACAGCGATTCCCCTGTACACAAGAAGAGGAAAGCTGAAGCCAGAGACTCAAGCTCCTCACTCCCTGGAATTTTTCAAAGCAGTGACTGAAACTTTGTGATGTTTCAGATAGGTCACTTTGAGATTCCCATTCCCTTGGGTTTCGTTCAACTCTGTCCCCATAGCCAAGTCACTGCATTCAGCCTGGTGTGGATGGAGGAACAACCCAGCTGACCTGAATCTAAATGCTGCAGGGACAAAAGGGAAAGTTGTCAGCTGCTGCCCAAGGCACTGTGGATGTGGCACTGGGATGGAGTGGGACAGGGGCAGAGGAGTCTGGCACAGAAGCTGTAAACTCACCCAAAGCCTGTGTGCAAAGGCACATTAATCCATCAGAGTGTCAAAGCTGGGCATGTGGTGATAGCGTTACTCACATTGTACCTAAGGATGAGGGAGATGTTCCACCCTGGTTAGGTCCCTTTACAGTGCTGGGTCCAGCTCTGGAATCCTCAGCACAGGAGAAACATGGACTTGTTGGAGTGGGTGCAGAAGAGGCCACAAAAATAATCCAAGGGCTAGAATACCTCTGCTGAGAGGACAGGCTAAGAGAGTTGGGGTTGTTCAGCCTTAAAAGAGAAGGCTCCAGAGAGACCTTATTGCACCCTTTCAGTACTTAAAGTAGCTTGTAAGAAAGATGGGGACAGGCTTTTCAGATGGACCTGTTATGATAGGATAAGGGATGATGGCTTTAAACCAGAAGAGGGAGATTCAAACTAGTTGTAAGAAAGAAATTTTTTCCATGAGTGTGGTGAAACGCTGGCCCAGGTTCTCCAGAGGTGGTAGAAGCTCCATCCCTGGAACCATTCCAGGTCAGGTTGTCTAGGGCTCTGAACAACCTGATCTAGTTGAAAATGTTCCTGTCTGCTGCAGGAGGGTTGGACTAGATGACCTTTAAAGGTCCCTTCCAACCCAAACCCTTCTATGATTCTAGGTTTAGAAGCAAAGATGGTCACAGTCTCTAAAAATCCTATATTCCCCAGCCCTTTCCTGTGGTATGATGCTGACATGCAAGCAAAGACCACCTCAGAGGAGATGTTTTTGAGAGGAAGGCCATACCTGCCAGAAAACAGACCCTCCAGAGCCCTGAGTGCAGTGAGAGTTTGATTTCCGCCGTCTGGTTCTGGGGCTGGACGATGCCTTCCTCCAGGTAGAGCCAGTAATCAGTGCTGACAGAGATGCCCAGGAGACCAAGGCCACAGACAGCAAACACACTGCTGAGCAGGGTCAGAGCCTTCCTGCTGCAGGCACTCATCCCCAAGAGCATGGGGGGCCGAGGACGGCTGCCAAGAGAGGGGACACAGCGTCAGCACAGAGCCATCCACCCCTTTTTGGGGGAAATGGATAGATGTCTCAAAGCTTTGCCTCCTGCCCTTAATTGCTTATATAGGCCAAGCTGAAATAAGCCATTAAAACAATCACAGCAGGCCCTGACAGATGGAGACTTTGAACCAAATCCCACCTGACTGCTGCCCCATGCCAGCCCAGGGCTCAGGGATGTTCTGAACATTGGGTGCTGGGGTGGGAGCAGCATGGGCTGGGCTGGGCTGAGCTGAGCTGGCTGGGAGAAGGTCATCAGCTCCCATTGTATTTGCTGCAGGTAGTTCCTGCTACTCCATCCAAACCTGATGCTCATCTGCCCAAGGATGCAGCCAAATGACAGCCTCTGCCATCTACAGAGCCTTATCTAAGGGTGGCAGTGTGAGCCCTATCTCCTCAGCACAGGAGCCTGTTGAGCCTCACAGACTCTGTTAACAGATCAGCAACGATACTTCTAGCTGCCAGACAAAAACCCTGTCCCCAGCAGCTCCAGTCACCACCCCGCTCCCTCCCAATACCACCATTTCTCTCTCCCAGGAGACATTCACCCACTGTGGGATCAAGACCCTGCTTTCACAAGAACCATGCTACATTTGTGCATGCTGACCATCATCAAACACCTCAGAGCAGAGCAGCATGATGCAATATCTCACCTGTCTTTGCTTTTTGTTGTGCTTGCTGGGGCAGAGCTGCCAGTGCCAGTGTTGGTTGAATGCACAGACTGAGCTGGTCCAAACTTAGCTGGTGCTTTGAGGGGAGGCAGGGAATTAGGGCCCTGGGCAAAAATTAAAGGAGGAGGCAAAAAACCCCTTCCCTCATCCCCATATTGCTTATGGATGGAATTTTCTTTTCTTTTTTTCTTCTTTCATTTTTGCTAATCTGTGGAGTTTAGCAGTTCTTGCAGTGCCCTGCAGCTTGATAAAATGTCACCAGAAATCAGAGTTGTTGATGCAGTAAAGAAAAAATGCGATAAATAGAGAGGAGGAAAGCCACAGAAATGAAAGATTAGAAGAATAAGAGCAAGCAGGAAAAGACAGGGGTGAGAGATGATCTTCTGGGGAGTGGGGACAAGGCAGATAGTGCTGCTGGCTGCTTTTGTAAAGGCAGTATGAATCACAGGTAAGTGCTATGTCATGAATATTTTCCAAGGCACATTTTGCTGTTGTTCAGCACTACAAACACAGAAAAAAAATATATAAATCCAGCTAGACTACAAAAGCTACCCAATTAAACAGAGGAGCAGCAGGATAGATCTTCCATGGGCTCCCTTTAAAACTGCACGAGTCTGGTTCCTGCTGTAGGAGGTGTCAAGGGACAGAAAATGAGAGAGGGCTGAGGGCAGAGCATGGCATTCCCCTTGACTATGAGCCACTGCTGGGGAGGAAAGGCACTGTCCTCCCAAACACACAGATCAGTGGAAACACCTATTCCTGAAAGAGCAATGGATGAGCAGTTGAGGTGGGACACGTACGCCATACATCTCCCTGGCTGCCAGCTTTGAAGCCTAGGCAGGACCAACTCTGTTGTGCCTGTACTCACAGCCAGTGCTTGCTATCACAGCACACATCACTGCCAGGGCTCCTTGCAAGAGAAGTCATGTTGCTGTTATCAGTGTGGTGGAGGTGGTGGGATTTAGTGATGAAATCAGGAGCTGTGTCTCCTTCCTGGGCCAGGAGGTGATGGCTCACTGCTCTGGCACATCCGGGCGGGAGAGCAGACTGGAGAGGGCTTTTTCTTGTCTTGCACCTCTGATGTAAATATATTCATACTTCCTTGCTGACTCTCAGAGATGCTAAAAGTCCTCACAGCTTGCACTTTTACACTTGAAAGCCTCCAAAGCTAAGGTTCTGCTGTAGTTCCCCCATGATTAATACGAGCAGACAATGCTGATCATTATTTCTTGCTGCTGAAGCACCTGTGAGCTGAGCTCTCCCTGTTCTCTTGAAGTGCCCATCCCTGGCACACCTAGAGCACAAATGCCCATGATCAAGCTCCCCAACAGCCTAGTCCTGGGCTCATCTTGCAGCAAGTTTCATACAAGAGTGATGTGAAGGAAACTTGTAGTTACTGTAGTATCCAAATAACTGCATTTGCTGAGCAGATGTAATAGCCAAGGCCTGTCTGCACCTCCAGATTGCTGCTCTGGGCAGCAATAAGAGAGAAACAGGGAATGCTGCTGAAGAGTTGCAACTTTTTAGATGAAGGAGAGAAAGGGAGAGAGAGACTTTTATTGTTGCACCCTACCCTGAGTCTAAAGCAGACAAGCATGTCTTGATAGGAAGCAGATGTACTTGCATCCTCAGCACTGCAACAGCTCTGACAATTCTCTTCCATACGAAGTTAAGGATTTGGCTCTTCCTACTTTCACACTGAGCCATTTCCCAGAAGGTACAGACCTACAGGAAGGGGAGTGCTGTGCCTTAAAAACAGCCCAAGCAAATGCTGGAGCTCATGCTACTGCAAGCTTCCCACCTTGGGCTTTGCTAACAAGCCTTGTTTGGAATGTCCTCATTTAATGATTCCCTCAGCTCAGGAAAAGCAGGATGCGTTCCCAGGAGGGACACCTCTCTGCTAGCCATGCAAGGAGTGAGATAGGCAGAGGAGATGCTCACACTTTTTTCCCCTGAGGAATTAGGAGGCAGCAACTAGAGAAGAAACTGGTAGCTACAGGATGGAGAAGCACACCCTGCAGTGCTGGCCTTGCACCTTGACAGCCCAAGGACAACCTTACCACTAAGGGGGGAGACTGGCACAGAGCTGTAGATGTTAGGACTTCACCCCTTCACTGGATGGGAATATGCCATTTCCCAAGGAACATGTCATTTCCCATCTCTTTTTATAAAGAGATCACATTCAATCCACAAATATGACCTGGAAGAGTACAGATCCTCTGGTTCATCCATTCTTCTCCCTAACTCATTCAGAGCCATATTTCTAGTTGCTGCCTCAAAATGAACAGCATTTCCTACAAGACCATCCCTCTTGGCATTCTGGTGCCAAAATGGTAAAAGGAGCTGGAATCTATTCTTAGCTCATGTACCATCAACAACCATCCTCCCTGCACATTTTTCTGTTAATAAGGAGCCAAAAATCAAAGTAGGGTGTATGTGAAGGTCTAGATAAAGCCATTCAGAGGGAAATAGCTAAGTATTTTCTGTGATTTGTTGTCCATCAATACCAGGCACTGGAAAATCTACCCATTTGGCATCACTTATATTGGTCATTGGGGTGACACTAGCAGCAGGGAGAGAGGTCAGGCATCAGAGTCATGCCTCTCAATTGCCTCATTTCTTTTCTCTCTCACACTTCAATTTCCATGCAATCATGGATGCATTAGAGAGTGATCCCTATTACTGCCTTGCTGACACATAAAATTGAGCCCAATGCAGTAGGGGATGCAAGGCAGGATGGTGCAGAGCAACTGCTCAGAACAAACCTTCCCTCATGTCCATACCTGGAGAATTAGCAGATCTCCCAAGAGAAAGATTTTTTTCAAGGATACAGACAGAAGCTGGCTTGATTTTCGGCAAGGATTTAATCCCCAGCAACCTTTACCTATTGTGTTATGCTTCCTTCAGCTGAAAAGGTGATGCTGCTTGATTTCCAACAGCAGCTGTATTTTAAATGAAATGAATATAGCTCCAAAGACTTCCATGAAATAGGGCCTTAGAACTGGCTCTACTCCTTCAATCACACTGTGGCTCCTGAAAGTAGTCCAGGGAATAATAAAGGCAGTTTGCAATGTAATCTGCAGTCCTTGTAATGAATTTCTTTTTGTCTTGGAGCCATAGCTTCTGATGGGAATTGCATATGGGACTGACCCCTTTGGAAAATGAAATGACTACTGATGTTGTTCCTAACGCAGTTCACCCAGACCTAGCAGTAACTTGAAGTCCTTACCATGGTCACAAAAAGAAAATTTTACCCTGGTCCAGATTCCTGAGCCCACCTCTCTGTGACCTAATGCTGAGCATAAGCCATTGCTCTGGGCTACATGGATCAGCTGAGACAAATAAAGGTATCTCTGAGGGTCAGCTGCCTGGACAGGATGGGTTGGATCAATACATCACTGCTCCAAGGGCAGCAGAAAACAATACTCCCTCCTGCTCTGGGTAAAGGTAGAAAGAGCAGGGCAGAGGCAGGCCAAGGAGGCAGCTATTGATTTTTATGTGGCTTGAGAGTCATTACCAATTTCCTGACATTTGTGGGGAGGGGAAGCACTGCCAAGGTTATCAGAGTAGACAGGAGGGAAGGTTTTGTTTGTGGAGCAGAGCTGGGTTCCAGGACAAGCCTGGCAACCTGTCTCTGGGGTTGTGAAAGACTGGTCTCCATTGCAAGCCAAGGGCAGAGGGAAATCAGAGGTTAAGCCATGGACCTGGAGAAATGGGAAAGACTGAGCAGAACATAAAGGAGAAGAAATGAAGCCTGTTGGAAGGAGGGTGGGGAACCCACTGAGTGAGGGATCAATGCACAAAGAACATCAGGGAGCTGGGTAAGAGCCAAGCGAACGCAGGAGAGCGTGAGCTGTGATGGAGCTGAACTGAAAGGACCAGCTCCCACTATGCTGCAAGAAGAAAATTGGGCTGGCTAAAAATAAAGGGCCTTCAAGCAGCATGATCTCTTCCTCAGGACACAGCACAGGCCATGAACATGGGCAAAAATAAATCGGTCAAGGAGAGTGGCTCTTTCAGAACTAAACTTGTCAGAGGTGGCTGTGCTCAGGCAGGACCATGCTGGGGCTGGCCAAAGCCATCACCATGTTGTCACCCTCCTTCAGACAGCACAGCATCACTCTATCTCTCTTGTGGGCCATCCAGAAAAGCCTAATTTGGTCATTAATATCCACGACAGAATAGAAAGGTGGTTGCAAAATGGCAGAGCACTTCCCACTGAGCTTGTGGAGCACCCAAATGCTTTGGTCTTAAAACAGCATGTGCTAGATGCAGCCTGCACCCAGCTGACCCAAAATGATGCTCTATTGCTTTGCAAAGGGGGTTTCAGCAGTGTGAGGAGCAGGTGAGATGACCTTAGCCACAACTCAGCAGAGGAGAGGAAGAGGAGGAGATGGAGTGGGCAGTGCTCACTGATCCATCTGGGGACCCAGGAGAAGCAGCTCCACAAACCTGGCCTGGAAAACTGGCCAATTGGGAAAAGCATGTTTCGTCTTGAATTACCATTTGGGAAGAGAGAGTCAATCCTGAAGCTCAGACAAGGTGTACTGAGGGCAGGAGTGAAACACAAGACTGCTCTGCTTCCATATGAGAGTTGAAGGAAAGCAGGGATAGCTGCAGAGGAAAGCAGTACCTCCTGGGCTGGTACATTGAGAGGGAAATGGCCCAAGGGCACATGGGTTTGGAGCTGGTCTGTAGGGTTCCTAGGGGCCCTGGTCTGGGCTGCCAGAACCTGCCACCTCACAAGGCTCATGGGAAGACAGAAATACATAGGATAGCTGTAGAGAGCTGCATTAGTGTCATACAGAAATGTCAGCTCCATTTCTGAGCCAGAAATTATGTATCGGAAAAATTAAGTATGGAAATAAATCTTTCTGATGTGGAGGAGGTTTAGCCTGATGCTATGAAATTAAAGAGTCCATCTGATGGCAGTTTCAACAAGCACTAGAAACTGAGACTGCAAGCAGCCATAAACTTCAAAAGGATCAATAGTGGGCTTGAAAGCTTCCCTTTGGCTCTAAGAGCAGTGCCACGTAGCCAGCCCCACGCACAGCACTGCTATCACAGCCAGGGACAGCCAGCAGCACCGAATCAATCAGGGCACTGGGCCCACAGGCTATCCAGAGAGGGTTTCCAAAAAACTAAACATGAAAAAGAAGGCTGGCTATAAGCTATTTAAACTCAGATTGAGCCACAGAATTAAACATAAACCTATTTTTTCCCCCCCTGGTCATCAGACACAAGGAAGACCTGAAAAACAATCAGGAGAAATGATGTGTGACTGCCACACACTGTAATGCTCATCCCAAACTGATTTTATGAGTGGGATTACTTGGGATTTTTCTCTTAAACTTGACTTCCACAATTTTTCTGAGATATTCCTCTTCTCCCTATTACTTCCCATGCTTCATTTCTTCTCCTTGATTTTTTTGAAGCTTGATTAAAAATCCTTTCACGGCAGTACAAGAGTGAAGGAAATGCTGTATAGAAAGTACTGTATTTTTCTGCTGAATCCACCAGAGCCTGCTTAGTGAACCCCTAAGGCTGACCCTCAGCTTCTCTTCTCTCTCCTTCTTCACCATGCACCAGCCTCTTTGCTGAGGACTGCTCAAAACCTTCCCTCTTTGCCTGGCTCAGGTTTGCAAGGATGGTTGTAACTGATTTACTGTGCCCACCTTCAGCTCCAGCACCAAGTATAGGGAGGTCAAATGATAACCCCAAGGTCAAAGGAGCAGCAAGGGGATTTATTTCCCCAATCCAGCCTTCTAACCAGACATCTTCCTAAACTGGCCACCTCTGCCATGCCCATGGGGCTGTGCTCACCAGGGTGATGGCTCTGCTCCAGCTCACTCACACTAATGCCTTTGGGTGATGCCAGCAACTTTCAACCAATAAAATCATGGCCCAAACAGCCCAGTACAGACAGCTAGTGCTTATTCACATGGTCTTTCTGGATCCACAAATATCTCCACCAAAATCTCTTATAGATCATGCCCTGCCCACGTCTTCCTTCTCCTTGATGTTTAAGGCTCTTACCTCTTTCAACCCTTAGGCAAGTGGAGAACCGGTGACGTTGGCTGTGAAGGTAGGGAGCTCAGGTTCTGGCTGACCAATGGTGAGGCAAGTGTTGCAGCAAGGAGAGTCCTTGATGAATGCTCCTGGGAGGAGGTGGGAGTGGGGTGGCTTTGGCAGCAAGCAGGGGAGAGCTCAGGGACTGTAGGAGAGGATGCAGCCTTGGCTCTCTGCCTCTGACCGACTCACACGATGGATGCACGAGGTCAGGACACAGGGACAGATGGAGGGCAGGCAGGTCTCTGCATCCACGTGCTGGCAGCTCCTGCCCTGTGGTTGTGTGGAGAAGCATTACACAAAGTGTATTTCTCAAGAGGGAAATAAGAGCTAATGCTCTGAACTTGCAACATTGCCCACGCACCCAAGTACAGTTCTGCTGCTCCAAGCTATATATATACATACATATATATATACACACACACACACACTCAAATTTTACTTGGTTAAAAATAGCTGAGCCCTTTCCTGTGCAGAACCCTTCTCAATGCTCTCACCCTCTGCTCAGCAAAGCTGACATACAATATTCCCCTATTTGCAGCATGTCAGAGCAGTCACACTTAGGGACATGAGTCAAACTGCTGGTCTCAATGCCCCACAAAGGGCTACAAAAGCAGAATGAAAGGAGGAATACCTAGTGCTGCAAAGCAAACCAGCTGGGGACTTTGCTGTAAGATCTGCAGAAACCTCATTGCTGTGTGGAGTGATGCCTGCTCAGTAACCTCTGTGTGCTCTACTTTACAGGTTGCACTTTATATCCTGAATACAGAATCTCCAGTAACCCAATGATCCAGTGACCCTCTTCTGCCTTTGGCATACTGCTTCCCTCTGCTCACCTTGGCTGGCACAGAGGGAGCCTAAGCAGACCCAGCAGCAGGGATAAGTGAAGGCAATGTCACCTCACTGCATATGTAATGTCTGGAGGTGAGCAGCTAGCTCAGCTGCCAGCATCCACTTCACACCAGGACAAAGGCTGGGCTGGTCTAGTTTTACCAATTGGTTCTTGTTCACTACCACATGTCATTTAAGATGGCACAAAGTCCTGCCTTGGTCTGGTATATTAAAAAGAGGAGAATAAGCCTCTTCTGAGCATAAGTGACAGCTTTTCAAGGTCTCTGTGTCCTTCCAGTAGCACAGCAGGTCACAGTGTGACTGGAGAGCTCAGGCACCTTTTCCACATGATGTTTATGCTGTTTTGGACTGAAGTGGGGTATAAGCAGAACCCACAAAAGCAGTGTAAGCCCTGCAGGAGCTCTGTATTACAAATGCCAGCACATAAAATTTCTCTGTCGATAAAGTTTGACTGCTACCAAGGATCTAAGAAAAGCCTCAGTTCCCAGCCAAGGTGTCAGGAAAAGTGACTGCTCCCTCTCCCTTTTCCTTCTTTTTTCCCCTTAACGATCAGTGCATGACAGCTTGAGCTAAATTAAGCAGTGCTAGGAGGTAAAAATAGCATTCAAGACTAATTAAAACTCTTCCACCTCTCCTGAGTCAGTGGTAGGGAGAGGTGAGCCCCACATACCTGTGCCATGAAGGGCAGCCTACCACAGCTTTCTCACACACACACCACAGCTCTTCTTGCCAGCACTGGCAGCTAGAGAGTTTTTCTGAACATCTTCAGTGTGATAAATGACAGAAAGCAAGAAATCCCCTGAGCACAGTGGCATCTCTGAAGAGTGAAGGCTGCAGACAGAGCAGCAGGTTGGGCAGGCTGCATGCACCAGCCACAGCCACCAAGATCTCCATCCCCTCAGCAGGATTACACTGGGTGGCTAGCACAAAGCAGGCACCTTGTCATCCAGGAGATTGTATTCCTCCTTCCCCACTTAGAAAGCAGCTTTACTGCATAGACTCCAAGTACTGATATGATGGTACAAAAAGGGCTGGAGCATCCACACCTCAGGGAAACATCTTCTTAACCCAAGGGCTGTCAGTGGCTGCCATTAAACCCAAATACAATATCTGCTCCATCTGGCTCTGTGGTTTGGGACACAGGTTCTGAGATACCTCAAGTGGTGTCTTTGTACATGAGCTCTCCAGATCTGACACTGAACAGCCACAGAAGCTTGGCTCCATCTTCACGTAGGAAAGGTCTTTTTTTGTTGTTATTTTGGGTTTAATAGTCAGAAATACTGAAGTACATAATAAGCACTTAGACATCATTGGAGATATTAAACTTTCTACTGGCCAGCTTTTAGGAAGATTCATTGCCAGTTCCAGGATTTAATGGTAGCAGACAAGGTAGGGGAAACCACACAGGGCATGGATTAGCCTGAGACAAGGCACAGGCAGAATGACTTGGTTGAAGGAGCACAGCTAAGTACCAGCCCAGAGTGGCCACTGGAGGACATCAGCCCTCTGCCCTGCTCAGCATGGAGAAGCACAGTCATGTCCTGGGAAAGCCTGCAGGAACAGGCAGGGAAGAGACTCAGTATCACTTTTTCTCCATCTTTCCCCCAGGCCAGCACCAGGTGAAACTTGGTCTGGCTGCATATAGCTGGTCTTGACCTACACTCCTCTCCTATTCACACCACCCCTTTGTATCACCATGTTCCTGCAGCACTCACCCAGTGCTCCCTCTCCTGCCACCTATATAAATGACCTGATACCTTACAGACAGTGTGAAGAAGAAAATATTTTACAGTAAGAACTGTAAAACAGCTGGCACACATGATGCTGACATTGCTTTCCTCTTCAGGCATCTCCACTCTCCTTCGGTTGTTGCACAGAAAAGGGCAGGTTTGTCCCAATTTCATTCCTGCCTGTGCTTCAGAATTGATTTCCTCCTTCCCAAGCAGCACCTCCAGCATTGGAAGGATTTAATACAACTTCCCAAATCACAGTTTTCTAGGTTGGGTTTGCTGCATTGCTTCTGGCTGTCTGCAGCTGCCAGGGTCTTCCAACAGCACTCAAGAAAGGGCCATTTCCTATTAAATATAAAGTCAGTGCAGCTCTGAGCATCCCCCAGGAGCTATCACTGCTGAGCTGCCATGGCAGCAGGAACCAGGGGAGATCTGACACGAAGGAAGCTGAGGATGGCAAGAAATGAAAGCAAAGTCCAAGTTTTCATCAGGTATTTTGGCAGTGCCAAAGACAGAGTTTTCTGTTTCTGTAGAAATCAGTGACATTCGCCCTCCCTTGGGAAAAAGGCAGGAGATGAAGGCAGAGCAGCTACCAGTCCCACTGTGGCTTCATCCAGATCCTGCTGCAGTCCTGGAAAATGTTCTCTGATAATGGGCTTCAAGTCACTTTCAGCTGTGAGACAGGCAGGATAGTCATGGTCCATCCCTCTATGAGAGCAGGTGGAGGGTGCTCTAGGATTTTCCATCCTGCCTTGTGCCACCATCTGCCATGGGTCCTCACATCATCTCTCACCTGGCTCTGGTACAGTCTGCAGTGTCTGACTTCAGCATCACCTCAGTTAAGTATTTCCCAGACAGATAAAAACGTTTCTTCTGTCTTATATTGTATCTAGGTGTATCTGAGTGACTCTGCTTTAGCAGCAGGGGTTGGATTGGATGATTTCCAGAGGTTCTTTCCAATCCCCACCGTGACGGAATTCTGCTCCCAGAATCTCAGTCCCTGAAGTGCTAATCCTTACAAACAAGGACTGACTTTTTCCCGGGAAAGGAAGGACTGGAAAACTCTTCTTCTCTGTGTCTAGGCAATGGTTGGAAAGTCTCACCTAGGCTTAGCTTTGTGTTATCAAGCTCTGTTGCTGAATATTTAATAACTAAACCCATACAAAGACTCTCCTCCCACCTACACCCAACGTTGTGACTGCTGCAGGAGGGGAGCTCTCTACCCACTGTGTTCACAGCTCTGCTGTCCTGCAGCCTGGAGAAGGTGGGAGGACAAGGATGCCCATGTGGGACCACACTGCCACCCTACACTCAGGCCACCTCTACCAACCATAACTCACCATGCCTCTCTGAGCAAGCAGAGATATTTCCAGCCAGAGCTGCCACAGAGAAAAGGGACAGGAATTGTAACCAAGTGTTTAGTATCTTCTGAGGGGCCATGGGGCTGCTCACTTGTAGGGCTTCAAGAGTGAGTGATGTCCTGCCCTGGCAGAGCTGAGCCTCTGCTCCCTGCAGATGGAGACATCACCCAGGAGCACTAGATGTGCACTCAGTGGGAAAACAAATTATCTACAAGTTGTCTTGGGTCAGTGGGTGCCATCTGTTGTGCTGCTCAGATCATCCCCACTCAGTGCTGCCCTGAGCACCACTCTAACGAGGTTTTCTGCTGATGAACAATGATACTTCCCTCATAATAAAGGAAAAGCTGCAAGTCACATCTTCCAAAGGGACAGGACACAAACCCCACTCATCTGTAACTGCTCATTTTCTGAGCCTGACAAGAGTTCAGTGTCATCCTTTGACAAATTCCATTTTCCCAGGAAATATTTTACTACAAAGGCCAGGAGTTTGTGGCTATGCAGTGATAAAATCAGTGTGGCTTTGATTTCAAATCCTCTTTCTAGAGCACACCTAGAACCCAAATCCCCTTTAGTTTCACTGAGATTAAGACACCCAGAGAACTTTCATCCTAGACCCTATCATCTAGTTATTTTTAAAATGCCATCTTAAAACCAGGGCTTTAACTCTTCCCAGCTGACTTATGGAAAGCTCCCAGTGCTCCCTCCAGCCATACACTTGTGCAGCTCACAGCTTGCTGATACCACTGATGCCTCTAAGCATTATTTCCCTTTCATATTTTCATACCCCTTCCCTCTCCATAAATGAAGCTGAAGCTGCAAATGCTGTGGTATGGATGCTGCCAGGTGGGGATTGATTCAGCTCAATGAATATATTCAATAGCTACAGTAATACAGCAAGGGATTGGAGAAAGAAATACACAGAAGAATCTCTGTCCCCTGCTCCACATGGAGCAGCTACAGGATGGCTGAGAAGGTGTGATGGCAGTGGAATGGGCACCAAGAGCCTGTCTCATGCCCTTTGGCTTTTTATGTGGGTCATGATGTGACAGTCTGAAACAGATCCCCTAAAATACAGCAGCAGATGAGCCTCTGAAGGGAGCCCAAATGGATGGCACTTGTGAAGCCAAACAAGGGAATGCTCCTCTGGCAAAGCTGCCTGCCTAGGTCATGCCACCAGCACCTCCTGGTAGTGCACAAAACTCAGCTGAATTACTCCTTTTCACCATTCTTGCTGAGGCTCTGCCACTTTCAGTGACTGCAACACCCTTGCTACCCTTCCCAAAGGCTTACCTGCACCATGCAGGTCACCTACCAGCTTTGATGAGTCCTCTTGTTTGTTGCCCTCTCCCCAGCGAAGGTTTCGGGGCTGTGATGGACACGCTGGGGACAATCTTGGGGAGATCTGTGCTGCAGGTCAGACCACTGGCCAGAAACCACCGAGGAGCCTCCTGCTGCTTTGTGCCTGGAAGACCCAACCCTAATAAGCTGCAAAAATCATCATGGGCTGATGAAATTTTACAAAATGCCTAGCAATTAATCACCAGCATGTCAGCAACATGCATACAGAAAAACTTCTTTGCTGTGAGGGTGCCAGAGCACTCAACCAGGCTGCCCAGAGAGGTTGTGGAGTCTCTTTCTCCTGAGAGATTCCAAACACACCTGGATGTGATCCTGGGCAACCTGCTCTGAGTGACCCTGCTTTAGCATGGGGGTTGGACTAGATGATTCCCAGAGATCCCTTCCAACCCCCACCATACTGGGATTGAGGAATTCTGTGATCCCACCCTGCTCACTGCCGTGGTGGCTGGAATGTCACATTTCCCCTTTCACAAGGTGTGAATAAGTGCCATGTGAAGTGAAGACAGGCTCCATGTCCCCGTTCTGTTCATATGGTAACACATGATCCAGCTTGTCTTTCTCCCCCCTGCCCTTTTTTTTCTCCCCTCTACTTCAGTTAAAAACCAGGTCAGGTTTTTCTCAGCGAGCCTTGGTTGAATTCATGCTTCTCCCCTCTAAGGGGTTTACAACACTGGAAAACATTGCCAGCTCCCGACTTCCAGCAGATTTTATAATCCCTGTGAAAAACACACTTCCTTTCCCCAGCTCAGCGATCCAAAGTCTCCGGTGAAGAGAAGGATGCTTGCAGTGCCCAAGAGATGGCCTTTGTGTCTCTGAGCAGCCTGGTGGAGAGAAATCCCTGGGATGAGGAGCAGGGATTTACCAGCTCCCCATGTGCTGAGGTCCATCCTGGGCTTTCTTCCACTCGGTGCTCCGGCAAAGCCCAACTCCCATGGCTCGAGCGGGGCCGGTGCCACCGGGCAGGGAGCACAAATCGCTTGGACACGGCGACAGGGACCCCGTTACCCGGGTCCAGCCATTCCTGCCAGGCGCTCGGCAGCGCTTTGGGCAGCCGGAGCCACGCTAAGGATCCTCCGCATCCCGGTCCCACCGGCAGGGGCCGGGCGGCGGCTGCTGCCCGGGGCGGTGCCTCCCGGTGCCCGCTGAAACCCCCAGGGGGGCTACCGGGGGCTCTGACTCCACTAGAGATATGGAAAATAGAGCACTAGATGCTCCAAACCTTTCTCCGCACCCAGGCGGCACCTCCCAGACCCCTCCCCAGCATTAAACTTTCAGGTTTTCACACCCAATTCAGGACCCGCTCCCACTAGGAAGCTAATTCCAGGACCATTTTTTCCCTTCCCGGAGGCAGCCTGGCTGGGGCATGGGAAGGTGTCCCAGCTCCCTCCCCCCGGTCCCCGGCACTCACCGGCCCCGCGGGCACTGCTCCGGCAGCGGGACGCGGCTGCCGGCCCTGGGGATGCTCCGTGCTGGGGAGGGTCGGAAGAGCCCGGGGAGGGTCGGAAGAGCCCGGGGAGGAGAGGGCATCACATAGCGCTGTCGGGGACAGCCCACCTCCCCCTCCCTCCAAACCCCCTTTCCCTCCCTTCATCCCTCCTTTCCTTTCTCCATCCTCCCCTTCTTCCCTCCCCTTTCCCTCCCTCTTTCTCCATCTACCCCTCCTTCCTCCCACCCCCCTTCACTTCCCTCTATCTGTCCTTTCCCCATTCCTCCCTCCTCTTTCACCTTTTCCCTTTATCACCCCACTTCTCCCTCTATCCCCCTTTCTTCTCTGGTCCCCTCCTTTCCCTTCTTCTGTCCCCAGCCCCTCAGCTGTGGCTGGTGACTCCAGTTCATCACCGGAGCAGGGATGGGAGGTGGGAGCCAGCATTGCCCCTGCCCCTCTGTGCACCCTCCTTCCATGCCTCCCCCAGCCCCTCTGCACCCATCACCTGAATAAACGTGACCCCCCTGGGGTGGGACTGGTCAGGGTGACAATGCTGGGTGGGCTGTGCTCCACAGGATACAACTCACAAGCTTGGGAAGGGAAAACTAGCTCCAACCACCAGTGTCAAACAAATCCACAGCTAAGGGCACAGCAGACAGCAGGAAGGATTAGAGGGCAGTGAGCCAGTGTGCTGGAGAAAGCCAGCTTGGCAGGAGTGGGACCAGGGCACGGAGAAAAAGCCAGGACTGAAGGAGAGAGCAACACAGGGGCAGATGCTCTGGGCTCTGGAAGCCACTACCAGACTGAGTGATTCAGCCAAAACACAGAGAAGATTAGCAGCAGAGCCAAGAATAACAGGCAGCTCCATCAAGGTGTCCAGCAATGGGACACTTCCTTGGATAGAGCAGGAAGGACAAGAAAAGGGTCATACACCAAGTGCCAGCCCAGGCTCATGGCCACCACTGCAGGGCCTGAAGCTCCGATGTGTACAGCAATTCCTGCAGGCCTTTGCACATGGGAGAGTGTCTCCTGAAGCCAAGTCCCTGCAGCAGGGAGTGGGGCAGTGGGAGCAGCAGTGCAGACCAGCACATGGCTCCCAGGGAAGGCACCACTGAGATTTCCCAGCAGGAAAACAACCAAAGCAATTTATCAATTGCAAGGCTAATAAATCCAGTCTCTAATAAGGATTGGGTCACTGAGTCCCAGTGCTCTGGTTAAAACGTGCTTCATCTCTGGCTGAGATGTCCTCTGTTGGCAAAACATGACTATCTTAAGTAGAACAACTCAAAATAAAAGTGAGCTATGAGATGCGGAGGAGGTGCTGGTGGGATGGCTTGTTTGAAGTTCATGGAGCCATGTGCTCTAGCTTGTTGAGCCCTGTGTTGATTTATGGAAATAACAGAAGCTGCTGCACATGTGTAAGTAAGTTTTAATTTCTCCAGCTAGAGCATGGTGGAGCCTAATAGAATAAAGCCCCAGTGAGATTCAGGCTGGTGGAAATCTGTCTCCCAGTAAGCCCCTAGCTGGCAGCCAGATCATACTGGTTATTTGTCTTTGAGGGATTGCACCCCCACATATGTTCTTCCACACAAAATTGCAGTGACACTTAAATTATAGCCAAATCAGCATGTTTTCCTGGGCTCATCTCTTGGCCCCCTAAGGAAGAACTGGCTGGCACTGCAAGGAGATGTCTTTCAACATATCCTTCCTTGCAGCTGGAGCTCTCAAAACAACCCCCAAGGGTATTCCCTACTTCACATTTGAGGAAGAATTGAAGGCAGCAAATCCATCAGGGGATGGACAGCAAGGAGAGAGCAAGGATTCTGTCAGCAGAATGGATTCTGTACTGGAAAATGGGGTTGAAGAGGCAATGCCCTCTGGGACCCCCAGCTCCAGGGAGCAGGAGAATTCCCTGGGATAGAGCTAATCAGCAGGGAATTATCAATCAAGTCAAAAAGCTACATGAGGCACGTTAGACCTGAATGTTCATCATGTTCTGTCAGAGTACATTATTTTAATACAATAATTGGCTGTTCATCATTTTTCTTTTCTCTATATTGGTAAAAAAAACCAAAAAAACACCCTCAAAACAAAGGAGACCTTCATTTTTCTCCAGACAGGCAATGTGCTGTGTTAGCTGCCTGGGTACTGTGCAGGGTTATTTGAATACAACATGAATAAAGGCTGCAGCACACAGAGCCAGTGACACAATTAACCATTACAGTGTAAGAGGCCCCCAGCAGCCATGCATATAATCAATTAGAAACACACATTTTGGGCTTCAGTCTCCTCCCCTTATCCCCCTTTGCCTCTGTGCAAACATACTTAGGCTAAAACACTCAGATGGATTTTCCATTGCTGCTTCTGTCATACAGCAACTTGTGCTGTGCCAGCTCATGTGCATGATGCCAGCACTCACACCAGGAGCATTTCCCACCAGCATGCCATGGCCAAGGAGATGCCTCCCCAGCCTCCCAAAGCAGCTCTAAACCCCAGCTTAGCTCTCCTACCTCACCAGCATCTATCCATAATTCCTTCACCTGTAACACTTACCTTCCTGCTAAAGGCAAAAGACAGTGAAGATGGAGTGGAAACACCTTCTCTTGGCTAGCAGCTTGGTGTGGCTGTCACAGGCAGGACTATGAGCACTTTGCATCTTCTCAGCATCCTCCAAAAGTTGGAGCAGGACTTTACCCAATCCAGCAACACCTGGGTTTGTTTTGTAGTTGTTGGAGGCTTTTTTTGTTCAATGTGACACCATCTGATGTTACATTGTTACATCTGATCAGCATTCCTACGCTTTGACCTCCTCACTTTTCACTACTTCCTTCTGAGCTCCCTCCTGCCCAAGAAGGAGAAGTCTCCCCTGTAACCACATGGGAGGCAGCTGAGGCCAGGTGAGATCTTGCTGCACATCATGTTATTCAGCTGTGCCAGTCTTTGAAGGGCTGAAGCTTGAGCCAGCCAGAGCAGCTCTGCCAACCCTTGTGTTGGTGGAGCAGCTTTTTCTTTCAAAAACCAGTGTGGAAGCATGAAGCTCCATGGGCACCAGAGCAGGCAGCTTTAGGATGCACCCAAGGTCAAATCTTATTAGTGAGGAGGGATTAGGCTTCATTAATGGCCCAGACCAGAAGCAATTACTTTACAGCAGCTCTCCCTGGGCTGACAGCACTGCAGTGGGGTGCTGAAGGCTCATCTCTTTTTAGCTATGAGTGTTTAATTCCTGCAGGTGACATCTGCAGGGAACATTTTCCCTGGTCTTTCCCCTTCCAGCAGAAGTCACCCTGAAGGCACTCAGGATGTTATACAACAAAAGGCCTGATCCTGTTAACCTAGGCCATGAACTGACAGGAAACCTCCAGTTTGCCTTCCCTCCCCTCCTCTCCCTTGATTTGCTCTATGCCAAATTACTCAGAGAACAAATCTGCCCAGCAAATGTCCTGGGATGAGCTATGCCATGGGCAGCCAGATTTGACTGCACATGTGGCTCTGGTCTGGCATCAGCCACTGTCCCATTTTAACTGTAATCCAGACTGTAAGAACCATTTTGGGCACAGGAAAGGAAAGTCTGCACCAGCCAGAAACAGCAGTGTTTGCCCAAGGAGAGGAGCAGGTAGATGGAATGAACTGGTGAGATGATGCTGAAGCTGCTGTGACTTGTGTGGGAGGTGATGTATGCTCCATGCCAGCTGTCTCAGTGCTTGCTATTTTCTGTCTTTCCGTGGGCAGCAGGGCTGGGGGAGGCTTGGGGAGATGCTGGAGCAGGGCAGAGGTGTGCAGCAGCTCCAGCACAACACTCCAGGGAACCCACTGCCACTGCCATGCAGCTTCCAAAGGCTGGGAGCCATTCCCTAGAGAGACTTGAGAGGTTTTCCATGAGAGGGTGTTTGCAGGACAGATTTGGCACTGGATAGCAAAACTGGCAGCAGCAGCCTGGGGTTGGGATCCACAGTGGCAGCATCCCTGGCTCCAGGACAGGTGGGATGTGATCTTAGGATTGGCTGTTCCACCTGGGTTCTGTGGCATGGCAGGAGCCAGCACATGCTTGTACTACATCAGCTCCTCACCCTAGCAGCAATACTATTATTTTTTTAGCTTTCAAACAGTGAAAGTAGGAAGTGAGGGAAATTCACTCATGGCACCAAAGAACACCAGCTGCTCTCCCCTCTCTGGGAAGGGTTTTCATATCCTGCTTGCACCACGACTCAGTTAAAGGAATTAACTCCTGTGAGCTGCTGGAGCTGAAGCTCTGTTTGCTGTTTCTTCTGCACCTCCTTTCTGCCTGGAGCTGCTGCTTGGGAGGGAGCACAAGGAGAGGTGCAACATTATTTTTATCTCTGCACCCACACGCTGTGTGGAAGCTTAAACAAACGGAGCACAGAGCCTTTCGCAGCCTCCCCGAGAGGCTCTGACTCACCAGAGCACAAAGGCACACGTGTGAGCGGAAGTTAGAGACTTTGTTTAAAGTAAAACACCCTCTGTAATCATATGGATCTAAACTGAGCTAGTAAAAGCCAAGGATGTGCCACTTCAGAAGTTTTGCCCTGGCACCTTGGCCAGTTGCACCCTTTAGTCACAATGGCAGCCTGAGGCCAGCAGGCAGCTGTCCCATCCCAACCTGCCTGGCCCGTGCGTCCCAACCTGCCTGGCCCGTGCGTCCCAACCTGCCTGGCCTGTGTGTCCCAGCCTCCTTGCCCTGTGTGACCTAGCCACCTTGCCCTGTGTGTCCCAGCCTCCTTGCCCCGTGTGTCCCAACCTGCCTGGTCTGTGTGTCCCAGCCTCCTTGCCCTGTGTGTCCCAACCTGCCTGGCCTGTGTATCCCAGCCTCCTTGCCCCGTGTGTCCCAACCTACCTGGCCTGTGTGTCCCAGCCACCCAACCTGTGTGTCCCAACCTGCCTGGCCTGTGAGTCCCAGCCTCCTTGCCCTGTGTGTCCCAGCCTGCCTGGCCTGTGTGTCCCAACCTGCCTGGCCTGTGTGTCCCAGCCTCCTTGCCCTGTGTGTCCCAACCTGCCTGGCCTGTATGTCCCAGCCTCCTGGCATGCATCCCCATGCCCGAGGTAAGGAGGTTGGAAAGGCTATGAAGTGTCCACGTCTCACCACTCCACCACACGGGAGGGCAGTGCCCTTCAAGGAGACAAGCTAGAGGAGATGCTGGCAGTGAGTTTGCTCTGGCTACTGGTGTTTTCTGTCAACCCTCTGCAAAAGCAGGGGAGGTTCCACCAGTACAAGCCCCTTTGTGTCTGGTCTCTGTGACTGGGACCTGTTCAGTTTCCTCAGCATGGCCCCATCAGAGCCACCCAGGCTGGCTGGAAAACAGATAGTTTGTGGGATGAGGGATGGCTCCAGCCACAGCAATCCAATTGAAAAGGTCATGTTTTGGAAAGCAGTTTAGATGACATTAATTATTAAAGCCTCATAACTCTTGTATTAAAGGTAATAGGTTTCCATGTGATTTATATGGCACTGAAATTCATTATCAGTCTTTTAATGATGTTGGGTTCAATCAGGCACAAGAATGCTAAATGACTTATGTCAAAAGGACCAGGAACTGATCTAAGGACTTTTGGGGTGCTCTCATTGCTGGCCTGTGCTCTTTCCCTCCTTCTGCCCTTACATTCATTGCTGGTTGCTTTTATAACCATTTCTGATGAGTTTTTCCTTCAGTCACACCTAGTCACTCAGACAAGGTGACACTTGTAGGGGAAGCAAATGAATCCTGTCAAAAGAGGAGTGTTCTGGAGGTGTCACTGAAAATGTTGAAGCTTTAATGAAGTTTTATATGGATTGTCATGGAGTGTTTTATATGGATTGTCATGGAGTGTTTTATACAGATTTAGAAGTCTTCCTGTTATGAGCACTGAGTTTTACTTAGTGTTCTGAACGTAGGAGCTAGATAAGAGGTGATAGATCAGATCCTCAAAGCTGAAAGTAAAATAGCACAGATGAGGACCAAATGTTGGTTTGTAGCCTGAGGTTTGTATCCAAGCTGCCCAGGTAGCTGTGCTTCCTGGAGCCACACACATGTGGCATGTCAGGAATCAGCACAGGCTTATAAAAGGCCAATCCCTTCAAACCAGACTTTACTGGGCAAACCCAGCAGCCTAAGTGCTGCTATGAACACCTGAGTGTCCTGATCCCCTGAGCATCCCCACTCACACACACATATACACCTGGAACTTGCCAGAGCAGCAGGACAGGGATGGGAAAAAGCTAACACAAATGAGGACAAAGCCATTGGTCTTGTGGGAATGAGGAGCACAGCAAACCTCTGGGAATATCACAAACCCCTGTAGGCATCACAAACCCCTGGAAGCACAGCAAACCCCAGCTCTGGATCTGCTTTGCTGTGGGGTTGCAGGGGTGATTAGTTTTCATTAATCTAATGTAGGAAGCCTCACTCTGTGTACACAGCCTTCCAAAACCCAGCTCCTTGCAAAAGGAGTTATAACAGGAAATGTACAGTGACCCCAACACTCATCAGTCACCATAGGATGTGCATCCCATGGTCCTGTGAGGCAGAGTCAGGCCCATCCTTGCTCCTGCTGCAGCCTCCAGCCACATGGGCCTAATACTTGATGTGACATGAAAAACCTCTCCACTAGCCCAGCGATTGGCCACACTGCCATCACCTTTGGGGAGCAGCTGAAATTTTGCTCCCAACTGAGCCCTTGTGCTGATGGGGAGGGGTCTGAGCTCTCTGAGGAAAGGGAAATTCATTCCCAGCATGTGGATCACAGTCTCTCCCTGTGTGGCAGAGGAAGAGATGGGTGATATTTGCCACCCTTGTTGGGTGAGAACAAGATCTGTAACACTTCTGAGAGAACTTTCACTGTGGGGCTGTTGTTTTTTTTCCTCACTTTAAATTGGCTTTGGAATTTTTCCCCACCTTCATCAGACTGTGCAACATCTCCTGAGGCAGGATGTCAGGTGCTGACTCAGGGACCAGCAATGAAGACTGGAAGTGTCAGCTGGTGTCTGACACCATCACCCTGACAGCGAACGTGGCATGTCCCTTGAGAAGGAGATGGTGTTGACTCATCTCCCATGAGCTCTGCCTCATTTCATGCTTCTCCTTGGGGAAAAGCAGGGGAAAAAAAAAAGCAAAGAAGAAACCCTTGCAGCTAACTCTGTGGGTCCAGACTTGCCACTGACTGTTCCCTGGTCACATCTCCATTTCTTCAGGTTTGCCATCACTTTGAGAAGCTAAGTGACAGATGAAGCCAAGGAAAACATCCCTTTGAGGAAAACCCATCCACACGTGGCAAGAACTTTCCTGATTTGGGACTCTCATTGCTTTGGCTTTGTTTTACCATAGTTCCACAGAGCTTGCTCAGGTTTTTTTTTATCCAGCCAAGCAGTGAAGGTTGCTCGAGTGGGATTATAATTACCTTAGTGGTAATTAATGCAGTCATCATTTTAGCTACCCCAGCAGCTCTCAGAGGAGATGGTTATATTTGCAACTCATGTTATCAGGCCTGCAAAAATATCCTGAGATTTCCAAGTCAAACTACCCAATCTCTAAAGAGAAGTAGAGGCTGGGAGCAGCAGGAGATGCCTTCAGCTGGGGCTGGTGGCCACGAGTGATTGCTGTGATTGATCAAGCACTGGGTGCTGGAAGCATTCCTTGTGTGCAGGATGTGGCCACCATGGAGACATCAGCATCTCCTGCAGGAACCTTTAACTCTTCATTTTCCCAAGGACCACTAGCCTAATCTTGCTTGCTTAGTGAAAGTCCAACAGAATCACAGAGTTTGTTGAAATTCCTCCCTTTTCACCCAGTCCATCTCCACTCCTGGATGGGGCAGCAGGGGAGCAGGAGCTTCTGCAGCCAGTGTGTTCTCAAAGCAGCAGCTCTCAAGATGCCTGATATTGATTTCTGTGCCAGGCTGGAGTCACTTTCAGCCCACACACACCTCTGCCAGACCTGCCTTTCCCCACAGACAATTCTGGAAGGAGTTTAGAGAATCCTGTCTAACATGCTCTGTCTCACTCCAACAGCCAAGGACCCTGTTCCCAAGAACAGGTCACAGAGGGTGGGATGAAGCACCCAGGGCTCATGCAGGCAGGGGGGTGAAACAGTGAGGTTTGGGTTTTCATGGGGTCTAAGCTGCTGAGAAGGAGAGCACATCCCTCCAGCAGCAAGTCACACAAGCTTAGAAGCAGTCCCTCCAACCTGAGAGCTCACCTCACTCCTGAGGCTGTTCTTTTGTGTGTCACAAACAGCAGAAGCAGCTCAGAAGCAGCTCAGAGATGCTGAGCCCAGTGACAGCAGGTCAGCCAGGGACCTGCTGGCTCAGAGAGCTGCCTGCTCACCTCTCAGTGTGCCGAAATCCTCTTACACATGTATCTTTACCCCAGTTAAGCCTCTTTTTCTCTTGATTTATGAACAGGAATTAAAAAGGGCCCAGGGTAAAACTCTATGTCTGAATGGAGCCTGGAGGTCTGCCCTGGGGCAGCTCTGCAGCTGCTCACCCACCCTGTGACCTCTGCAGCCCCTGGCCTTGGCCATGTCAATTCTGAAAGGAAATGTCATAGAGGCAGAGCAAACTCTCATAGAAGTCATGATCAGTGTTTTTATTCTTAACACACTTGCTTTGAAACTGCAATTAATATTTAACAAAAGCGTTTCATGCAAACAAAGGTTGAAGATATTGTGAATTAAGAAAAAAGAAAGATGCTGTGATTTACACCTCAGCCTTGCCCATACACTGCTAATTATTAGTATTCTTCTTATTGTTGTTAAATAAATGGCCTCTTCCAATTTTCTGGTAGCATCTTGCAGATAAATAAGAAAATAAGTAATGCTCTCTCTTTATAAATACAAAATCTGGGTCTTAAAATAATTAGCAAAAACTACGAATGAGTTCAAGGTGGGATTGGTTAATAAAAATAACATTAAAGTAATGTGCAAGCATTGTAACAGTTCTGGGTGGGCTCCAAACCCACACACCTGTTGGAAAATGCAGAGTTTTGAAAGAGGCAACACGCTTCATTTTGTTTCAACAAAATGATTTCTCTTGCATTCTCTTTAACAGCACATGAGAGAATAAATGAAAGACTTTGTGGGGAACAAGCCACTGATTAAATTTGTACTATCACTGTAAGAACATTTTTTTTTCTGCTCCAGATCAGCAAGGCATCTGAGTTACTGACTCAGATGGGATGGGAGCCCTCGCTGCTCAAAGGCCCAGTGTCCCTGCTCTGCTCAACAGCAGCAGCTGCCAGCACAGGCTTAATGCTCCTGCTCAATTGGGGCTTACAGGCTTAGTGCTGCCAGATGCTGAAACCACACTCTTGGCTCCAGTAAAGCACTAAGCACCCAGTGAGCTCTAAGCCTGTTGTGGTTCCACTGGATGCCCTGGAGAGCCAAGAGAGAGCACACTAACCTCTGGAGCCACTGGCAGTTGCCTCTCAGGATTCAAACAGAAGGAATACAATTCAAATAGTTCTTGGGAAAAGGGTTACAAAGATCAGAAACATAATTTTGCTTTCTATTAAAATGCTGCTGTCACCAGCTCACAATCATAAACTTAATGTTACATTAGCTGTAGACTTCCCAATGCATCCCACAGTGAGAGATTAGCTGTAGTGGAAGCAGGCTGGGCTGTTATCAGTGCTGGGCTGTTATCAGTGCTCTTGCTAATCTTCCTGCACATCACTGTTCAAAATTACACTGAGGGTGGAAAGACACTGGCCCATACTGCCCAGAGAAGTGTTAGATGCCCCATCCCTGGAATGATTTCAGATTAGGTTGTTGGGGCTCTGAGCAACCTGCTCTAGTTGGGGATGTCCCTGCTCATTGCAGGGGCAATTGCACTAGATGACCTTGGAAGGTCCCTTCCAACCCAAACCATTCTATGAGTCTGTCAAAATTACTAGGAGACAGCTGACCTCATTTTTTTGTTCAGTTGAATTTACCTCAAAAGACAGCATGGATTTCAAAGGCCAATAGCATTTAGACAGGATGAGTTTCTTTCAAACTAACAGCTGAATTCCAGAAGAACTTTCTTCAGTATGTAAAAGGAAATTCAATTGTATTTGTGGGAAGAATGTAGGATCAGAAAGCTAAACTGTATTTCTGCTCTAAACAGAATTAAGAGGGAGTATTTTAGTATGGGAATGTGCTCTCTCCTCCTCATGTTTGTGCAATCCTTGCTAAGCACCAAGACTGGTTGGCAGGTGAAGTGACTGTCCTGGAAACCCACCACCCTGCTGGAGTGACTCAAAGCTGGATAAATCACCTACATACCCAAATAATGAAGAATTTGCTTAGGAGCCAGTTAAGTTCCATTTAATGCCACAAAACTGCCTGGAAGTTTTGTGTCACAGACCTCTACCTCCCCTGACAGGAATGGGGGCTCTGCTGAAGCCCCTTGGGATTCGAGTGCTTGTGGGCTGGAAACACAGCTCCCCAAACTTCCACCTCAGCTTCAGTGCATTATAATGCTCAATCTGCATTTAGAAATGTTGGTGACAGTGTGGGTGTTGGGATTACAGTTGCTATTGAACAGAAGTGAAAGAAAAGCAGCTCCAATGCCTCTCTCTCTGTTGATACATGTTCTCTAGAAAACCAAATCTTGTGAAAAATACTATATAAATAACATTTGTATTTAAAATGCTGGATGCTTCAGGTTTTACTTGCCACTCTAAATTTCAGGATGATGAGTAAAGCTCCCGGAGTTCTCACTAAAGGGCTGCTCCACGCGGTCACCTGTGAGTGCATTAGGCAGAGCAGTGAGGAGTAACACAAGCAAAGAGACTGAGAGGAGACCTTCTCACTCTCTACAACTCCCTGACAGGAGGCTGGAGCAAAGTGGACCAGGTAACAACTTACAGGATCAGAGGAATTGGCCTCAAGTTGTGTCAAGGGAGGTTCAGGTTGGATATTAGGAAAACTTTCTTGACTGAAGGAGTGGTTAGACATTGGACTAGGCTGCCCAGGGCAGTGGTGGGGTCACCAAGCCTGGAAGGGTTCCAATAAATGTGTACACGTGGCACTTGGTGACATGGTTTAGTGGCATAGTGGAGTTGGGTTGACAGTTGGACTTAATGATCTTAGAGGTTTTTTTCCAAGCTAAATGATTCTATGAAGTATTCAGTCTCTGCTTTCTACAACCCTGCCTTGGCCCTGCAGGACCCAGGAGTTCACAGTACCTTTGTGTAAGCATTACAGACACCTACAGAAGACCACATGAGCTGTGGCAAAGCCAGGGACTTGAGGTAACAATGTGACAGAGGAATCTCTGCTTCTGCATCAGAAAAACTGGGGAGCAAATGCAAGTGCCTAAGAAACTGGTCATGGGAAGAAGCAAGCAAATGAGCAGCTCTGTGCTCAAGCTGGATCAGCTCTTTAATGCCCTGGTGTGAACAGCAGCAACAACCACCTGCAACTGGACTTCCCTGGACAATTCCTGTTTCATCAAGAAAACCAGAACCATTTGGGAATGTCTACTTGAGGGATCTCCTGCTGGTTTCTGGCTTACTTCAGTTCTGCCCCTCTACTGCTCTTCTTACTTCCAAACCCAGTGTGCTGCTAGTTCTCTCAGTACTTTCCTTTTTAAGTCTCTTTTTCCCTTCACATTCTTAAAAGACATGTAATGCTCTTGGCAGTCTGACTGACTGGAGAGCCCCTGAATTATTCAAAATCTGAGCCTCAGTAATCTGTTGACTCTATTATCCTCTACAGCATGATGCTTAGATTTTCCTAAACTATGCCAGGCTAATAATATTCAGGAAAACATAAATAGTCATGAATGCTGCACTATTTCACATGCTTTATGGAGAATACCATCATTTTTGAAGTACAATAGAGACAAAGAAGAAAAGGAACTCTCAGGCTTGGCTGATAACATGTTTGACACAAAATGGTTTAAAAATTATACTTCCAAAACATTTTAAAAGTTGTGAGTTCTGTTTATTTAGGCAACAATCTGAGTTCTTGCTAGTTGGCCAATGCCCCTCCTTAGTGGGCTGTTTCCCCAGGCTCAGAATGGTCCAGTTTGCCCATTAAAGCCTTACCCAGGGGGATGCTCCTTGCTTAGAGCTGGGGCTGCAAAAAGCCTTCGACTGGGCAAAAGCCAAACCTCTGGAGTGTTGCAAATCACACATCCTAGGCACCAAAGATAAAGCTTCTGAGGGCACCAGGGGTGCAGAAGCACGACCCAGTTGCCGTGTTTCACCCCAAAACTGTTGCCCTCCACCAGGGCTCACCCCCAGCCACTTGGCTACTGGTTTGTTTGCAGGATTGGATCTTTGTAGAAGAATCTTTGGCACAGGTTCCGTGGTTTATTGTCATAAAAGGTGATTAGAAAGTAGATTCCCCTTCCCTCCCCTCCCTCCTCCCCACCAGTTACATATTCTAGTATAAATTTAAGTCTTTTATGGCAAATATCTTACTTTTTGAGTATGTTTACATGCTGGAAAAACTGTAACAGTCTGCATGCAGCAACAGAGAGATCATGCTTCTGGCATCATCATGCACATCTGACAGACAGAAAGTGCCTATGGCTGCTAAGGGTAACAAGGCAGAAGGGGGAAAAAAAAAGGAAAATGCACTGACTACTATTTTACATGCTGTAACAGAACCAAAATATGCACAAAAAATATTTACTGATATTTGGATTAATATCTTCTGGTAAGTCGTAACAGGAAATATCAAATTTTTTCTCTAAGTGACAGGAGAGGAGAAGATTGATTTAATTACAGTGTTCATCATTGCAAAGAAAGTCTATTTCCTTCTTTGTAAGTAATAAGCAGACATGAACTGAAAGCCTAATTGAACCTCGTATAAAACCTGCAGGTAGCAATTATTGTTTAAAAGTAGATCTACCTTTAAAAAATGAGATTATACCCTAAGCCATTAACAATCTCCAAAACCTAAAAGTAAAAACTAAAACAAGAGCAATAAAACATTTAGCTAAACCTAAATGATGTCATTCAGAACAAGAGCTTCACAAACAAAGCACAAATTGTTTTATAAAATGTTTATAATACTCTTTATGCTTGATACGGTTATGTTAATAATAGAGATCTGCTTCTTATTAACCCTTATTATTAAGAGTTATTACTAAACATGCAAAATTCATTGCATGAAGCATATGTAAAATGTATTAAATTCCATTCTATCAATCAAACAGGTTTTAGGTGCTTCTTTTTTCAGGCTTGAATACTCTACAGCCTGAAGTTTTTTGAATTAAACATCATTTTAAGACTAAATCTCACTTGATTTTCATGAGTTATTCTGGAGAAATCAGGAAGAAATGGGGCAGCATTTTAAGTTAATTTATTATACATAATGCTTTCTTCTATTTACTGCCCCATACTGCAGACTATAAATAACACATGTAAATAAGATTGAAGGGATTACAGTTTTGTTTTACACTCCAGGTGAACAACTTTCAGAGTAAAATATTGGTATTAGAACCAGTTAAGAGTAAACTTGAGGAGTGGTGTAAATTAAATTAACTGAACACACAACGGCACCCTGGATCACAGAATAATCTCATGGAGATTAAAATTCACAAAAATATTCTTAAAATTATTATTATTGTTATTATTATTATTATTATTAAAGACAAAATTTCACCCTTGAGTTTATCACATGCTACTTAGCAAAGATCCTAGAGATCTGGCCACTGCTGAGGAGTGTTTAACCTTGGTGTTGCTTACAGGATCAGTTCAGGAAGCCTCAGGGTTGAATTTGATTTTGTCCCCCACTCCCACCTACTCCCAACTTGTTTCTGTCATATTCTCCAAACAACGACTTTCCACCTTTTTTTTGCCATGCCTCTCCTCCCTGGAGCTGCTGCCACTTCAGTCTCTTGTGCTGCTGAGCTCCCCGAGGTCCGTGGGCAGAGTGGGGAGGAGTGGTCCCTTGGGGCTAGAGCTCCCATCTCAGCATCCTCACCCAAGGGCTAAATATTTGAGGTTGGGGTTTTGTGGTTTTTTTGACCATGTGTTAGATTATTTCTAACACAGCAGAGTGGAAAAGGGAGCACAAGGAGAGTGGGGAAGTAATAAAAATATGTAACGTACCAAAAAATGGGTAAGCTTAGACAAGTCAGTGGTGACTTCTAGAAGAGTAAGTGGGCACCATACACTAATTTATCTCCCATTAAGACATCACTGTTGCAAAGCCAAAATCCTGAATAAGTGGCCTTCCCCCCATCTTACACTTTCTAACCCTACAATTTCCAGGCTCAAATGGAATCAAGAAGGCAAAAGCCTAAAAATTGTAGGGTTAAGGACGGTTTCCCATGGTGGGATTTGTTCCTGCTGTGCTGTTTCAGGCCACCTCCTGCAGCAGGGGGTGGATGAACTGGGGGTTGATGTAAGAGAAGCCTTCAAAATCAGTTTGGTCTATGTTGGCGATGACGAGCTGATCCGGAGGGGTCAGCACTGGCTGGCCTCGCGTGAAGAACTTATCGAAGTTTTCAGCACCTTTGCCACACTGCAAGAGAAGAAGACAAGCAGAAAAAAAAGGCTGAAAAAAATCCAGAATACACTGGCTTGTTGAAGAATTTTCAGGATGCATGCAAGATCTTCTCTCCTGTGTCTTATGAGTAGTTAAGAGAAAACTTCCTTTTGGAAAAGAGAAGCCTGGAAAAGAGAAGGTTGAGGGGAGACCTCCTGGCTCTCTAGAACTACCTGAAGGGAGGTTGGAGAGAGGCAGGGACTGCTCTGTTCTCCCTGGTGGAGAGTGATAGGACAAGGGGAAATGGATGGAAATTGCACCAGGGGAGGTTCAGGTTAGATATTAGGAGGAATTTCTTTGCTGCAAGGGTTGTGAGCCATTGGAACAGGCTGCCCAGGGAGGTGCTTGAGTCCCCATCGCTGGAGGTGTTTAAGAGACAGGGAGATGTTGCACTGGGAGGCATCATTTAGCAGGTTGCTAGGGCTAGGACAAAGGCTGCACTGATGATTTTCAAGGTCTCTTCCAGCTGGAACTGTTCTATGATTCTATGGATGTTTTCATAAAAAATCTAAGGGTGATGAAATATAGAGTCAGAAAAGTTTCCATCCATCAGCATGAGGTGACAAGGTAAACAGGCTTAAATATTCAGCATTACTGGGATAAAAAAAGTATTTTTATGGACATGGCAAGAGAGACTTTATCTACCAAGTCAATTTCATTCTTCTTAAAACTTTTATGATGCCAAATTAAATGTTAGTGTTAGTCTCCTTTTCCTTCCCAAGCTGCAGAAAGCTTAACGTGATTGATTTATATCCTTTGTGTCTCCACTGTACAGCATACAGACTGTAAAATTCATAAAGGACAGCAGAGCTGCAGTCCTGGGGACTGCAGGAGGGAGCTGGGGCAGGGAGTGCATCCTGGGAACAGTTCCTCATCACACAACATCCTAGTACAGCTTTCCTCCTTTATTTTTTTGTTTCTTAAGAGCTAGGCATGTCTCATGAAGCCCAACTGAGAAAGGAGTTCTGCAGAGCTGCATACTGAACACAACTCTGTCAGAACTGACAACAAAAGAAATCAGGTTTGTGGAAAGGATTGTTCTGAGTAATGCAGAACACACTCCAAAGGCAGGGAGGGATGATTAAAGGCAAGTTAAAAAAGGTGAAAGTGGGACCAGAACAAAACCAGCTTGGGTGCAAGAAAAAAAATGCCTATTTGAAGAAAACTAAGCACTGAATATTGTGGAGATTGTGGTAAATCTGCTTACCTCAAAGCTATCTACAGTAACACATCTTTGACCAAAGTGTGGTTGCATGATAAAGGCACTGAATACTCTTCCCATGGTCCCTGACCCTCTCCTCTCTATCCATCCCTGCAACACACCTCCCTGGACCTTTGGAGGATTACACTAAATGCATTAAAAAAACCCATTACAGACTTCAGACTTAGAGGATAGCTTGGAAAGGGTAGAATATGGCTCATACAATAGGCCAATATTAAACATTGATTTTTCTGAACGACTGCAGCAGAAATAAAGCTGTACATTCACAGGAGAAACCAACTGCAGAGAGGCCCCTTAGGGGAAAATTCAAGGAGGAGGTGTTGGGCTGTCTTGAAAACAGCTCAGCCACAGCTTCCAAATCTTCTTGCAAAGCACTTGGCACATATTAGACCAGGGCACATTGTCCGAGTTGAGCTGCAAAGAACTTCTGCTGCCTCAGGCACAAGTTGGTTTGTATTTCAGATGAAAAATATATGCTCAGGTACTGGCCCACAGTGCTCACAGAAGGATGCTCAGTCAGTCTTGGAAGAAGAGAAGGAGAGAAACACTGCAATGGGGTAAAGGCTAATGGGACTCTGCTCTATTCATAGAGGGTTCTGCAGTCACCAAGTACCTTAGAGCACACTGACACCAATGTGTTTTGGTACAGAATCTCTGGAGAGCAATGGACATTGCTGAGCTTTGTCAAGTGGAAAACTCTGCATCATCAGAATGAAGGCTGATGTATTCCTAAATTAACAATCAAATTAACTTAGAGGCAGTAGTCAGCTCAGAGTAGCAACAAAAGGGCTATTTATAGAGGGAAGGCTTTTTGCTAGAAAGATGTTCTAGGGATATGCATCATCCTTCCACAAAACTATGCTCTTTTTACTTTTGTTTTCTTTTTTTTTTTCCTTCTTCAGCAAGTGGAAGGTATTCACACAAACTGTATATTGAAATCCAAGTCCCTGATTTCATTAGTTTCTCACTATTATTTATACTAGTAAAGGCTGAGAAATAACTCATGTGAAATTTTGGGTATTTTCTGGGTGTGAATATAATAATTTATCAATGAATTTGCATCTTCATGATGTATTTATCTTCACATTAAAGAGCAGAACTGAAAATACAGGACTCCTAGAACTCCTAAACTTACAAGTCAAATGTCCTTCTTACCAAATCATCAGTTTATGGCTATAGCCTGTGAAATGTCAAGCTGGAAGGGAACACATTATTCAAACTGACCAACTGCTCACCCCAAATCTGCATCTCTGTGGTTGAGTGAGAGCCATGCCTGTGTGCAACAGCAGCAGGATTATTCCTGCAGCAGAGGATTTCCTAGGGAAGATGCAGCTACAAACACCCACCTCAAAGCAAGCCTATAAATATATCCAAATCTTCAAACAGATTGAGGGTCACGTGTGATCATTTTTTTGCTTTCTAGAATCAATATAAACAGCATCAGCAATCACAATAATCAAGTTGTACATAGGGTATGTAAATATCAGACTTGGATTTTACATTATTTTTGGCTGGGAAAGTTAGGCTCCATGCAAACATGTCTTGGTGTATTTTAATAGCAGCTTGTGTAAATAAAACAGGTCATGATGAGCACAGAGACAGGGCACAGCTGCTCTAAACAGGAGCTAGGATCTGCCACAAAATGTCCTATGATGGAACCAGACCACACTTGAAGCTTTTAGTACCTTTATGCTGGCATTACTTTTAACTTCAAGGAGAGCCTAAGCACTATGTTCCTGAGCTAATAAAACTTACTGATGTGAAGGTAGATTTGCTTTATGATCAGTTTTAAATTTGGCTCAAGAAGCATTTAATGAAAACCTTCAATCAAACATGCTTTCTAGAGGTGCAGCTCCCCTTTGGATAGACAGCTCTGGGGACCAGGCAGGCAGGGCTGGCAGCACTGGGAATGTTCTTATTTACACCCTACCCTGTGTGCAAAATCCTCACCATATGAAAAGGGCATTTCCCCTAGCACAAAACACTCTTCTCAGCATGCAACTCTCCTCCTGGGGATGTGAAAAAGTCATCTGTATGCCAAAAGAGAGGAATATATTCTAGTAGTGGCCTCCCTCAGCTCATTAGTTTGTGATACCACACCAGCATGTCTGTACTGGTAAATAAATCAGTGCACAGACCAGTGGTCCTATACCTGCAGTGCTTACATCCAGCTATGCACTACAGCTGGAACAAAAACAAGGGTTAGAGAAGAAAGATTCAATGTTAGGACATAGCAATTTACAGCTGTTGCTGGAAGCTTGTACTCTTGTGTGCAAATACTTTTCTTTGCCTGTCAATAAAGCAAACACAGCTCTTCAAATACTTCTATGCAAACAGTTCTCAGGGTAGGGACATCTTTCACTTGTTTGGATTTCTACAACATTCCTGCAGATACATGTGTGTCAACCAGTAATCAACATTACAAATAAACCAGGGATTATTCTTACAAACTTGGCAGATGTGGGCTCTGTCACTCAAGGACAGGGAATACAAAATTCCATGTGCTGTGTTACCCTCTGTGGAGGAAATTCACCCCTGTAATACAGATAACCTTAATCACTGACTTTAGATGATGTTCAGAGACAGCTGGGAACTGCCTTTATTTTGTATCTCAAGTGGCTGATGTAAATACAACACTTTCTCCTGCTTTTAACTTCTCCTGCAGTGCCTGATGGTTGAAGTCAAGACTCAAACTGCTGAGAGATTTTTTTGCAAGGAGCAAAGTACAGTGGGTTATGCTACAGGGTGCCAAAACATTAGCACATTTACAGACTGGTCTGCCATAATCAAATTGCCTTATTTTAGCAGTGTCCCAGATTCACAGCACCATAAAGCCAGCATTAATCTCACCCCACGGGAAAGCATGACTGCAGACACATTTAGCAAGGGAAGTACTTGGCATCTCAACTCACCACTTTAGGTTTGAAAGGTGGCTGAATCTCTCTATTTTCCAGTTTTTCCCAGTCAATTCTCCTGAAGAAAGCATGTTCCCTGATGTCTCTTTCACCTTCAAGCCCACAGCCAAGGCGTTTTGCAGGATGCTTAGTCATTAGCTGTTAGGAAGACAACATCAAATGATTCAATTTTACGCTGGAATGGAAGTGAGACAGACTTTCCCCAGATTGGGATGCTCTTGCTCCTCTCCTGAAGATGCTAGGAACTAATAAAATTGTTCTGTAAAGCTAAAACTCAAGTTGTTGAAGGCTAGTTTCCTTGTTTGATTACTGGTGACAGCACATCAGCAGCAAAATTCAGGGTTGCACTTGAGAACCTCTCCCATTCAGCAGAGTTGCCTCTGGAGCAGTGGATGGGCAGGCAGTGCCTGGCACATGCTGCAATCCCATTAGTTCACAACTTTGGAATTTCACCTTTGCTCTTTCAGTTCAGTCTTAAAAATCTCCAGAACAGCTTCTGCCCTACCTCAACAATCAATGAAGTGTAATAAATTCCAATACACTCAAGCTGTATAAAGTACAACATCCCCCCCAGCTCTCCTGTCATTTGCCTGGGCTTGTTCGAGACATCTCATTCCTGAGCCTACAATATCTTGGCACTCAGCTGACAATATCTAAGCTGTGTTTCATCCCTTGCATACTTAATGACATCTTGGTCAATACTATACCTACCTGCATAGATTGAGTAGACTTGGGGGAAAAAAAAACCCCAAACCCACTAGTATTGTATGCTTGGAAACAGTAATATGCTACCTAACTAACAAGCTCCTCAGAACCTTTTGAATTGATGTGTACTTTAGGAATTGATGGGCAATATAGCCTTCACATCTCACTTCCAGTATTGTGAAAGTTCTTTTACAAATTATATATGATTAATACACTGCTAGAAGTGATACCTTGACACATCTTTTTAAAATCTCAGCTGTACCACTTTAGTCTCCCTCCAAATGTTGAGTTGATCAGATTCCAATTCTGAACCTAAAATAAAAGTAGTTCTAAGCAGTCTTTGGGAAGAGGGAATCACTGGGCTGGGAATCACATCCTGCATCAAGCTGAACAGCAGCTTTCTCATTTTTGTTACCTTTTCTAAACCCCTTTCTTTAACAGTAGGTGATATAAGAGAATGTGAATAATGGCACAGGGTCATTAGATCCAGTTCAAATTGTGCTGTTTGAATATCTGATTTTCACATCAAGGCATCAATCTGCAGGTACTTTACAAAAATATACCATGTTTAGTTTGCATTGGCCAGCACATCTACCCTGGGATAGGCTCCAGAAATAAAGTGGTCTTTCCTTTGTTGTTCTAAACAGCTTTTCTTTACCTTGATGATTTTTTCCTTAAGGGATTAGTATCCAGCCTATGTACAACACTTCATAAATGCTTGCAAAGGAAAGAAAGAAAAATAAATACCCAATTAACTGACACTAAGTGCACTGATATTTTATCAATGTAAGACATCAAATAGCACTTTATAGATGGTGGTTTGGAAAAGCTGCAGACTGACAGCACTCTAAGGAATCACACGGAGTCAAAGGTAAGTCAAATGAATTATTTCTTGCTGAGCTAATTTCCTGAGGTCAAATCTATTCTTTTCCTAATAAACAAATAAATTAACGTATTTTTTAAGCACACAGGTTACCACTGAGTCAGGATTTCCCCACAGTTTCCTTGCATTTACATGAAAGATTTTCACATAAGCTCATCTTTATCTACACTTAAAGATTATTGTTATCAACTCTTCTGCTGTCACTGGGCATTCTGGACTGAGGACTCACTGGAGTACCTGGGATCGACCCAAGCTGAGAAATCTCCTCACCCTGCAAAACTGGGCTAGTGCTGCCAAGGGTTTAGGCAAGGTGAGTGGAAATGTTTCAAACCATTCTCCTGTTTATAAATTCTGCTTTGGATTTGGCAGCTACTGATTCTGACATTTGTTCTTCCCACAAAAGAAGCAGGTGCAGTGGGAAGAGCTGAATCCTTAGCAGTGACACCAAGTGATCAGCACTCCATGACAATAGAGCTTAGGAAGAGCTGAATCCTTAGCAGTGACACCAAGTGATCAGCACTCCATGGCAATAGAGCTTAGGAAGAGCTGAATCCTTAGCAGTGACACCAAGTGATCAGCACTGCATGACAATAGAGCTTAGGAAGAGCTGAATCCTTAGCAGTGACACCAAGTGATCAGCACTGCATGACAATATCAGCACTCCATGACAATAGAGCTTAGGAAGAGCTGAATCCTTAGCAGTGACACCAAGTGATCAGCACTGCATGACAATAGAGCTTAGGAAGAGCTGAATCCTTAGCAGTGACACCAAGTGATCAGCACTGCATGACAATAGAGCTTAGCACTGCCTGACAGAAGTTGCACTTAAAATACAACAGTGCCATCCCAAAGCCAGACAAATTTAGTTATGCACAAGGACTGCCAAAAAGGAACTTAAAGAAGTATCCATCTCACCCCCTTGCAGATGGAGACAGCTTCTTTGGACAGTGACTTTGGATAGGAAACATTATGCTCCATTATGGACTGGAAAAGTTCATCTTCATCTTCTCCATCAAATGGAGGCTGTTAAAAATAAATCACAGGTAAGTTACTTCTTAGGTTTGTTGGTTTTGTTTTAATAGAATACTATTAAAGGGTGATGTTTGGAGACTGTAACTTTGTGCTAAGGTATATCCTTTCCTCACCTAATTCCAGTTAAACTCCAGTTGGTTTTATAAGACATGGCTGTAGACTCTGCTTCTGTGGAGGGGAGACTATCACAAGCAAGGGCTGCATTTTATTTTTAAACATAAATGATGAGGAAAGTGCCTGTAGGTGAATCCCCAGGATACAAGCACTGGGCAAGGCTCAGCTAACAGTAGATCTCATGTTCTTAAAGCATTCAGATGCCTAATATTTGCAGTAGAGATTGTAAATGTTAACAACTGCAATTGTTACCCTTCAAAAACCTTTAAAATGTCAACTGGAATTTAGTAGAGAAACTATTAAAGGCATTTGTTAAAAATGTATGTTTTAAGCTTAGGAAATGCATACCTTCAGCTAACACTCATTGAAAGCTCACTACAGAAACCTTTTCCAACCCAAGATTAATAGAATTCCTTCAAGTTGGTAGTTATCTGCCATTTACTCCAGTACAGTGTTGCTTTTCTACTTGAAAGACTCAGAGAGCAGTGTCTCATTAACTGTGCAGAGTAAGGGGTCTGTAATTGAGCATATTGCACTATGCTCACACTTCACCCCTAGGACATACAATACAAAACTCCTATTCTTGTGACTTAACTGCAATGCAGAGCATATACACTTTTATTATGTTTCCCTGTGGTTTCAAAGTACTAAATGGTATTTCTTCCATTTGACATGCACTTTCCTGCTCAAGTGTCTCCCATTCAGTTTTGAAGATAGCTATTTATACATTATTACAGTACAAAGAAGCTCCATTCAAAGGCAGTGCTTGATTATGTAGGTGCAATATAAAGAGCTTAAAGCCTAAATGCATTCTCAGTGCAGTCAGGCAGGAGCACAAGGAGATAATATCAGTATGAAAGGCCCCAATCAGGTTCCCTATGGGTCTAAGCCTTTAGGAAGCCTTGAAACAGAGCAGCCTTGGAGAAGAAGGGGATCACAGGAGGAGGAGGAGGCAGGAGGGGGTCACAGTGAGCATGGGAGGGTAACTCTTACCTGGCCAGCTAACATCTCATAGAGCAGCACGCCATATGCCCACCAGTCCACTGACTTCCCATAGGGCTGGTATGCAATAATCTGCAGAATCACACAAAAAAAAACCCCTATGTTAACTAATACCCAGTTTTGTGTCATCTTAGGCAGTGACATGCAGAGATGAATGTATTTCCTTGAGAAAGCCCAGAAAGTCAATCCTGTAATCCTCACTCTAGATACTCATTGGTTTCAATGAGAGCTGGACTGTTTTGCAGCTGTTAGTCTGAACTCACCTGTGTCTTTTGGTACTCTGATACCCTGGGACATGCAGCTCTTAGAGGAGACCTTGGGATGTGCATTTGAGGGCAAAGGAGGAAGTACAGCAGTACAATGTAAGAGTCAAAGCAAAAGTGTTATTCACTCCTTCATTTGTGTCAAAGCTTGAAATGATGAGACCCACTTAACTCAGGCATGTGCTTTTATTCTTTCTGTGAAATGCTAAGACAAGCACAGATCACATACCCCAGATTTTTTACTTGTCTGAAAGAGAAGTTGAACTGGCAAGTTCTGTAGTTTCTCAGGAAGCTAGTGAGTCACCAGCAGAATTGCCTGGCTACTAAATAAAATGATAGTCTCTGTGTGAATGTGTGTTCTTGCCTGGAATAACAGCAGCACATGAATTAAAAATCACTGCAATGTTTCTAAGCAAAAGATTTAAAAATCAGTGGCACTCTGAAATATATTACACAGCCAGAGGTAATAACAAGATTCTCAGCTGGAACACCCTACCTAAAGGCAATCTTTATTAGTTATCCTTTAGCAGTAATATGGACTTTAAAAAAATATATTTGGGACATTCATTTCCTACTCTAGTGGCTCACATCCTTGGGTAATCTCCCTTTCCTTCTACCCATGTGTTCCCAAAGGAATCTGTGTTGCTTCTTGAAAGACCAAACACTTTCAAGATTTTACACAAAAAATCTACTGACCTTTAGACACAGAAAATGAGAAGACACTTTGTCCTCAACCCTTCTCTGACAATCTCTCCTGGCCTCATGGGAAAAGAGTGGTTTATATAAAAAAAAAGGGGGGGGGATATTTTTGCAAAAGGTCATTAATTACTAAAGGCAGAACATGTACAATAATTGCACTTCACTAAGTGGTTTTGGTAGGAATAGTTTATTTCAATTAGCAAATAAGAAAAGGATGGATCTGTAGCAGTGAGAAAGAAAATACTGCTACACTGCCATGGTTCTCAGTGTGGCAGTCAGGCCTGGCCAGGAGGCCACAGATTACTTCTTTTCCTATTGTGAAAGAGTTTGATGGGATTATTAAGGAGAGGAACTCTTTTAAATGTGGCAAAGCAATGTCATAAAGTGAAAGATGTAACAAAGCATGGACTCAGTGACAGTTTGTTTACCCAGCAAGAGGTGAGTTGAGATGGAGTTGTTCTCTAAACAGCATTCTCATCAGCAAATGTACTCAAATTTGTGCCCAAATTAAATCTGCCTTTGTGAGAGAGTATCAAGCAGAATCATCAAGAGAGACAGAATTAACATGAAAAAAGCTCCTGAATTTAGCCTAACACATGGTCAGCATCATTAACATTTTTATCCTATTTGATGCCACATATCAACATCAGCAGAAGCATCTGATGAGCAGAGCAGTGCCTCCTTGGAGCTGGCACAAATCTCCCTTGCCTGGACCAGTCAATGATGAAAGAGTGGGACTTGAGAAATAAATATGGACATCAAGTTCCACTGGGACTGGCAGGGTCCCACTGCAAATGCAATGGAATGAATTTTTCATTGAACTTATTGCAATGTAGGAAAAGATGGTACTGTCAAGGTTTGCTGCTGGACACTGGGAACTTTTCCTCCTTTAATCCTAATTAAATATGCCCAACTTGAATCACCAGCTTAATCCTGGTATTGGTATGACACAAGGGAAGCACAGAAAAGCAACGTGCCACGTTCATTCACCAACCTGTGCCTGGTGCATGGAACCTGGCAGTTACCCTCCTAATACTGGGAGCTACTCACAGCATTAACTGGAAGATGTAAAGCACAGGAAAGAACACTCACTTCAAGGAAGGAATTACATGTGGGAGGAAGCAGATGAGTTTTCAGTGTACAGTCAAACACGGATTGGTACAAAGTCAGCAAGTTCTCAATGCTGTATTTTCAGTAGTTCTCTCCTCCTCATCCAGAAATCATCATGCATTACCCACCAGCTGCTCCACTCAGAGCCATCACTGGCTGCCTTGCAGCAACTGCCAAAATAATCCTATCTGCATGTACAAGCACAGTGTGCAGAGCAGACCCACAGAGCAGGGAGGGAGGTATCCTCCTCCAGCTCTGAGCCTCTGCTCTGGCCCAAAGGCCAGGGAGGAGTGGGAAGATGATAGGACTCTTCCCTTTCCATCCTTCTCCATTGTTATTTTAAGTGATTGCCTTTTTCATCTCCTTTGGCATTTCACATGTCTCATTTTACCTATCTATTACTGTATTTTAAGAGCTCTGCTGTTTCAGGTTCTATAGATTTGAGTGCTCAGGAGGAATTTCTCTCATCAAATCAAACAGGCAGAGGAATGTTGATTGCTTTCTTGTCCCCCCCCTTCCCCCCTTTTTTGCCTCCAAGGAAGGTACAGTTAAGAGCAGGACACAGAGATTAATAACAGCAATTTGCAGGAATGTTTAGATCATTGCAGTTTGCAACTAGTAGTCAGTTGGGATGAAAAGATATATCCCAGAGGCAAGACAGAAAGTCTTTTGTGAACATATCTTATGCCTGCTGGAAAAGTTAAAACTCAGTTATTAAAAGAAATAAATATTACTAGCAGAAGAAACAGTCAAATGTACACTTTCCAAACCCTTGTAATATCTATTAGCCTCCCATAATCCTAGAAATGGAGGGTAAACCCTTGTAATATCTATTAGCCTCCCATAATCCTAGAAATGGAGGGTGAGAACTTAAGGTTTTGAGGCTATTAGGTAGAGAAGAAGGGAAAGAGAGAGTTTCTGGTCTAAATTCTTCTGGGATTCCAAACCAGTGCTCCAGCTGCTGCAGGGATGCTGATAGGAGGTTGACTGCTACACCTTGGCAGTGGGCTGGGCTGGCACAATTCTTTGCCAGTAATTCCCTTGACACACATCTCCTTCTATCTCTCTTGACTGGTCAAGGAAATACAAAGTATTAAATGTTCTCAAAGCTACTTTACCACTTTGACCACAAATACTGAAATACACCACATCAATAAATATTCTTTACTAGATAACCCTTTTCTGCCTGACAGAAGTGGTCAAAGGTGGGATTCTGCCAGTTTAACCTCTCCACAGCTCTCCAATTGCATAGGGTAAGAAAATGAGTATTACTTCCAGGGTGTTGTACACCTAAGTAATACCAAATGCTAACTTTGCCAATCATTGAAATGGGAAGCATTATTTTATAGTACACCAAAGTGTGCAAGTCCACTTGGCTGAATTCAACACCACACTGCCCTGCCTTTCTGTCTGGAGGTTGTACATGTGCAGGCAGTTGAGATGTCTCTGCATGGTACCTCCAGCTGTGCTCTCTCTCAACTATGTAGGGTAGTTCATGTAGAGGCAGTGTGGGCTCCTTCAGACCCCACTACAGTCATATTATTTCCCAAATACTGATGAAAAGAGCTAATTCTATATGTTTGAGTGCAACATGGTCACAGGGCTGCTCTACTCCAGATACCTTCATCAGTTTACTTAGATTTAGCTCATTTATCTCCACTCAGCAGAGAATGGTACCATGTCACTGCATCCTCAGTATCATCTACCACACATTTATAAGTTTTAGCCCATGGAAACATGCTGAAATGCTCCTGCAAGCAAAACATGAACCTTACTTTGAAGTTTACCACAGACCTAGTTAGCAATTTGTCAGTCAAAATAAAGTCTTCAGAAGCCAAAGAAAAATCAGCCAACTGAAAAAAAAAAGAAGTTTGTAAGCTAATAGAAGACTAACTTCCTTTCAGTTCCTGAATGTTTTGGTAAAAGGTTTATTTCTTTATATGAAATTTCCAAATAAATCATTCCAGCACTGAGCCATATTGAGCATTCTGGCACTGCCATGTTCTTTGGTATTAACTGGCACAAGACTATTGCCACTGATAGGACACTTTTTAAGCTGTAATATTGGCTTCATTTATGTTTTGTTGGGAGCAAATGAAATACTGCTCTGGTTGTTTTGTTATCCTGCTGCAAGCAACAGGAATTTGTGAAAACCCAAGGTTTTCTAACACACATTATTTCACCCTGAAAAGCATGAATTAGCAACTGGAAGAAAACAAACCCTTTTTCATTCCAGTTTCACAGAGATGACAAAACTCACCTTAGACACTAATTTACTTGTCCATGTATAAATCTCCTATATTCCAATAAACATTCAATTGCAGCCAGAAATGTTCCAGCCAGAGCTGCCTCTTGCCCAGCACTCCCTGAAACACTGAGTATCTTGGATCAGGATACAGCCTCTTGTACTGAGCTTGCAGCCAAACAAATCAAGGCTCTTGAGAGCTCACTATGCACCAACACCAGACTTTAATATTCATCTATTTGAATCATTTCCAAATCACCACATGTGCTTCTCTGAAATGTTTTATACCTAAACTACTGAAACACAAATCTGATCTAGACTAAAATCTAAACTCTAAGCTTGCATCTACCACAGTGCTTTTAAGTAGAACTGTGCTTCTCATGAGCATATTTTCATTCTGGACCCAGGGCAGCTAGGTTCATGTTTGAACATCATTTTCAGTAGCTCAAATGTAGCACAAATATGGCCAAGTCACAGAAAACTCCAGGCAAATTATGGATTTATTACATCAACTCCATTGAAGCCCTGTTCTTATCACTTTGTTCAGGTTTCCAGTGCCTGGAGCTTTCCTGAGATCAGGAACAGTCACTTGTGATACCTGTGCACCATTCATGAGCCATGGCCTGGAGAAGACTTCTGGAGTTTTGCAGGGAGGTCAGCAAAAAGCTTCAAGGCAATCCTCTAAATACATGTATTTTGTCAGCTACATGAACTGATGGAGAAATACATTCAAGACACTATGTTTGCTCCTAACAAAATGTTTACTGACCTCATCAACAACCTCAACAATGCCCATGAACTCTCTATGACTTCCCAAACTGAAGCACAAAGCTCAGTAGAGTAATATTTCCAGGCTACACATTCAAAATCACAAGGTGGTAATCCAACTTTTTTAGTCTTTTGCTAGTATGAACAAAGTCTGAAGCACTTTTCTCATTAAGAAGTAGGTTTTCAATCAACTAGATATTTTTTAAAAGAGCTCAATATTACTGGTAATATTGTATTAATTCCCAAAGTTATTCAACAGAGCTGCAGAAGTATAAATGGTACCATCCCCAGAGTAGCCAGAGTCACAGCTATCAGAACTTGCCAGTGTGAGATGCCTGTAGTGACAATTTTCATTTCAAAGACTAAAAGGTTCTTGAAATGGTAAATATTTACCTCTGGTGCAATGTAGTCTGGAGTGCCACAGAAGGTCCTGGTTGTTACTCCATCTAACATATGTTCTTTGCACATTCCAAAATCAGCAATTTTAATGTGTCCTTCTGAATCCAACATCACATTATCTAACTTCAGATCTCTATGAAGAATCACAGTAATTTAATGTTAATGTTTAGGATCTAGGCCCCACCTGGAGTACTGTGTACAGTTCTGAGCTCCTCACTACAAGAGACATGGAGCTCCTGGAGCAAGTCCAACAGAGAGCTACAAAGATGAGTAGGAGCTGGAGCATCTCCCTTCTGAGGAAAGGCTGAGGGAGCTGAGTTTGGTTAGCCTGGAGAAGAGCAGGCTGAGAAGGGACCTTATCTGTATATAAGTATCTGAAGGGAGGGTGTCAAGAGGATGGAGCCAGGCTCTTCTCAGTGGTGCCAAGCAATAGGATGTGAGGCAATAGGCACAAATTGGAACACAGGAAGTTTCACCTAAACATGAGGAAGAACTTCTTTCCTGTGAAGGTGACAGAGCACAGAAACAGGCTGCCCAGAGAGGTTGTGGAGTCTCCTTCTCTGGAGAGATTCAAAATCTGTCTGGACATAATCCTAAGTAATGTGCTCTAAGGGATTCTGCTAGAGCAGGGAGGTTGGACCAGGTGATCTCTGGTAGTCCCTTCCAACCTTAGCCATTCTGTGATCAACTAGGTTCAACTTATCTACTTCTGAGTCCAGGTGAGGAATAGATGTAGATCTTTGAGGGGTGGAGGGGACAGGGCTGCACATGCATAGCAGTCGAGAGCCTGGACTGAGCTGGACACCTCCCTGCAGATACACAACAATGAGCATGAGGAAGAGGAGAATGAAGGAAGAGAGCTGTATATGAGCACACTGAGGCTTCTGAATGTGTAAAACCATTAGACCTCACACAGGAATGTACAAAGATAATGCTTTACATTTCCAAGAGTTTTCAGCTGAGTTGGGCAGTGCAAGGACAACAGAAAAGCTCAGGGAAAGCAGTGGATTTGGTTTCCAATGCACCAGCACCAACACAACTAGAAGAACACTGCAGGGATTAGTTTTTATATAAGCACTGAAATGTTAAAGAAACTTCCAGCATTTTAAAGAGTTCATAAATTGTTTATCTCAGATTATACTCACCTATAAATAATCCCTCTGTTATGGAGAAAGAATAACCCAACTGAGATCTCAGCTGCATAGAACCTGTATGAAGAAAATGCCACAGATTTCTTAGTGCCTCATGATGTTCTTCTGACAAATTATTTTCAAAATACCTCACAGTAAAGAATGATAATATGATAGTAGATAAAGTATGTAACACAGCATATAGATATTAAAGTGTAAAAATACATATTACAGGCAGATGACATAAGACATCTTACTTCAATTCGACTTTAACAGACACATTTTGAGTATTTGATTAAAAAAGTGCAGAATTAAAACAGAAATCAAACTTAAAAGGTCTCCCTAGGCCCCCCAAAATGGTGCAGTCCAGCTGTACCACAGCTGGAGCACAGCATTTTACTGCACTGATCTAATAGTGCCTGCAAAGGTCATTATCCCTAATCACATATCAATGCTGAACTCAGGATGCAGCTCAATTTACACTGCAACTCCTACTGCATCAAATCATCTGTAGAAATAGTATCCCCTTATGCAGGTTGTTAATGGATTAATTACACAGAGCTAATTAAAATGATTACCATAAAGAATATAATTGCTGAATGTAGTTAGAAGATATGTAATATTGACAGCTGTTTGAAGGCAGTTGCTGTAGAACTGTGCAAATTACATGCAAGAGGAGATTAATTTTTAGGCAGGCATAAGGGAAAGGAAAGCTCAGCTCTGAAACACTTGATCAGAGGTGTTTGGGCACATGTGTGCTGGAAGATGCTCCACAGGCAGAAGCTGTCATCAAGCAGCATCATTTTCAATGGGTGTTGGCAAGTTCCATTAGCTAGGAGTCAGGGATGATCTGACACCATCTAGCTGTTATTCAGCAAGTTGCTGAAATTCTGTATCTCAAATACTTATATTTAGAAGCCTCTCATTTAAACAAGCCCTAATTATTTAAATTGAAGTGAGAAATGCTTTTAACTGATTTCTTCACACAGTTGGTCATGCTTGATTTTAAAGTTCCATTGGTAAATGATTTCTGAAATGCTAATAAATGATGGTGAGGTGTTCTAAGCATGACTAAAATGGTACTGATGGATCTATTCACATTTGGACATGCTACAGATCATCATCAGTTGCTCACTGATACACCAGATGTACAATTACCTAAAAGGGATTGTGTATGCAAACAACTCCTCACAACTAAAACTCCTCTATAAAAGTAGGATCATGGAAATTCTTACAAGCTCTATATTGAACTGATCTGCAACACTGACTCTATTTGTATTGCCTTTCCCTATAACATTAATTCAGACTGAAATGTTCTACTCACTTTTTTTTTTATATTCACTTTTAAAACCACCACCAGAATGCTAAGTACCATCTTTAATTTCCTGTTGCCTTGTTTATATTCTTGTCACTTTTAAAGCAGGCATTGCATGCCTTTGGTTGTGCTGTAAGTGGAATAAAAAGGCATAGCTACCTTTGGTCTATGTGTGCAAAAAACATTCTTAACACAAACTTCAGCTTTTGGACCTTAAAAACATAATCAAAAAAGGCCAATCTAGACTTCATACTGAGAAAAAGAAGAAACCTAATCCTCCTACAGGATAAAATTCAGATGATGACATGATTTAAATATATAAACATGAACACTCACACTGCTTGTGGCTCCTTAAATTTTCCTACTTGCTGAATGTGATACATGAGATCCCCACCATTGACATACTCCATGACAAAATACAGACGGTCCTAGGATAAAGTATTAAAGACAAAAATAAATACAGGAGAGAAAATATTAGATATGCATTGATCAGCCAAAAAAAAAAAAGTCACTAGTAAGTTATTATAGAGCTTTTAAGGTTATTAGAACTGGTTGGACATTCTGGCAAAATTGAAGGAGCAGGAAATGGAAGTGGAATGTTTTGTAAAGAGGGAGATAGAAATCTATTCCTCACTAGGACTTCTCATCTTATTACAGTAATCTTCATATTATAAGTAGAGGCAGGAAAAATATTTTAGAAAACAAGAATTACCAAGTGCAATAGTTCCCAGATTCATGTTTTATTGTGATTAATTACATCTGCAAATCTGCTGCATTCAGGTCATTTTCTGCTTAGATTTGTAGACACTAAAGAGAGTTTGAAAATGCCTCTACCACCACAGCCAGTTATGCTATGAAATGGTGATGGGATGATGTGGGATATGACACTGTTATTACTTCCAATCAACTGCCTGCTCTTTGCTCACTTGTTTTTAGATTCAAACCCATCACCAATGTAAGAGGTAAAAGATAAGGAACAGTCAAGTGGAAAAACAACATAAATCCTTTCATCATTCCATTAAGAAACAAGAACCACCTTGATTTCTTGTGAATAAAGATCTCTCTCCAGGTTGGAGCATTTGGGACTGGCATCAGGGTGTATCCATGCCCACTCTGAAAACCAGCAGCACACTGAACACCCACTGCCTGCCACACAGCTGCCCATGGCACCCAACGGAGCAGCATGGTGCTGCTGGAGCACCTCATCCTGCAGCTGTCTCTGTGAGCTCTTTTGCAATGTGATGGGAAATGTCCACTTCACAGATTTATAAGGAAGGAAGAAAAAAACCCCAATGCTTTCCTCAGTGCCAGGGGTGCCAGAAAACAAAATTAAATCAGTGTTGATTCATGGCTAATCACCTCACAATACAATAACAGCCATAGAGGCTTTTCAATTACTATTCTCAGATCCTTAAAAGTGTTTAGGAACCTTTGGGAATCTAGGCTTAAAGCTCTGATTTAGCAAAGCACACATTATTAAATTTATTATTTGTTACACTGGTCTGCTTGAATTACCATATGCAGAAAGATCTCTAAACCTAGGTTTTATATTTAAAAGATAAGGGGAAATTACATGTGGTATCTCCTTCTTCACCATTTTCTATGTGCAGAAATATGATATATAGGCTGGATGATAATAAATGTTATTGAACTGATAAAACCCATGATCATATAGTATGGAAAACAGCAAGGTGGTAAGGAAGAGCTCACATACAACTGTTTGGAAGCAAGAGTGAAGCTGTGTCAGGAAGGGTGGTTTATCTTGCAATGCCAGGACTCGTTTCTCAACCATTGTACATTCAACATCATCATCCTGAATCACCACATCCTTTTTCAGTATTTTGACTGCATAGAGCTCCTCTGTCCCCTTCCTGTCTGCCAGCATCACCTGCACAGAGAGAAATAACAGGGTGAAAAGCTTCCTACTGTCAAGGAGAAAAGGTGACTCATACACCCAAAGATCTGTATAGATGGCAATCCAGCTTTGCCTTTTATTGGCATAGACCAAGTTGATCAAAAAACACCAAGAATATCACTGTTACTCACCCACTGCAATAAGCTGTACCAGTCATTCCAGACAAACCTGTGCCAAAACTCTCTGGTTAATAGGCAGCACATTGCCAAAAGACTGATAAAATGTTAAGTCCTGAGGGACTTCTTCAGTAAAAGGCACTTTAGCACCTAAGTGCTTGTTCAAACAGACAGACTTACAGCATTCCTTCTTTAAACTAACACATTTCAAGTTGATATATACCATTCCTCAGGCACAGTCTGAAAATCCCTTNGAAGCCTAGCCACGACGACAATGACACCATTCCTGTTTTTACTTCTATGTTTAGCCTTACCAACACTGGTGACTTCCAGAACTGGCAGAGTGACCTAGGCAGAAAAGCCAGAAAAGTAGGCTCTTTTCCTTGAAGCTGCCAAGAAGTGAGGATCTGAAAGTCAGCAACTGTTTCTTACCTCCTGCTCAACAGTCTGAGGGGTTTTCCAACTTCTATTTATTCAAGAAACTGCCCATCATGACTGTTAGTAGGAGATGCCTTAGGGAATCAGCCTACTCAATGGTAAGAACTCACCCCTCAAAAACTCACATCCTTTTGACTCTGGGTTTTGGTTTTTAGAAAATCAGTCATTCATTCTTCCCCAAGAAAGAAACAGAGAGTGAATGGAACAGCTCTCAAGAACTCCTACCTTCCCAAAGCTCCCCTTGCCAAGAACCATGAGGAAGTTGAAATCTGTCAGCTTCACCCTGTCCAGATTGTTGGATGGCACACTTGAGTTCTTGTCTTCTGTTGAAGTAATGACTTTGTTACCAGCTGGCCCAAGTTTGGCTTTCTGAAGAACATACACACACAAAAATAGGAAAGTAAGAAGAGCAGCCTGTTGTCTTGGCAGAAGGGATCACTGTGTGAAGGTCAGAACTGGAGTGACTCTGAGGTGGCATTCCCAGGAGAAAGGCTGCATAACAAAATTGGCACAAATGCAACTTTGAAGACTCATTCCAACAATACTTTTGACATTATTGAGTGAATTAAAGCAGAAAACTGTGTTCATGTATAACCAGATAAAAGCAGATATACTTATCTGGTTTGAAGAGCAAAGCCAAAGCAAGAACCAAAGCCAAAGAAAAAAAAAATCACTTATTTTCATGCCAAAAGCAGGCTTATCTGGTGGGTTTGTTTTGAAATACAAAAAATGCTTTTCAAAAATATCATGCTATAATCTAGATAGGATTTTTTAGGACACAAACAGTCTCTTCAACACATTCTCTTTTCAAATGTAATTCTTTAAGTCACTGCATAGCAAGAGTTAGGAAATCTTTGACATGCATTAGGAAAAAAAGCCTCCATTAAAAACCCCCCCAGCACATGAGAATTAATGCAGATGAACATGGCCACTTTCAAACTAGCAATACAATCAACTTTGATTTTCAATCAAGTGTTGATCTGGAAAGGGGAGGAAGGGAAATGTTACATACAAAGGCTCTGCCTTGGCAAGGCAGTCTGGTTTGCAGAAGGTTGCACCAGTCTCAGTATTTCATGTGAGACACCATGTAATTGCTCAAGTAAGTTGCATTTCAAATCTCAAAGTCAATAGAAGAGAAAAAAGTAAGACTCACCGAAAGATAATGCAGGCTACAACACAACATTCCTCTTTTCCTCAAAATAATCCCACACACCAGCAGAAGCAGAGCCAAGAAGGTTTAATAATGCTTTGGGATATAAGTGCTTATCCCCCATCTATCTAGTGTTGGTCTGGTAAGTAATCTCTAATATGGTTAATTTACTTTTGCCACTGGCATATGCTTGACATTTAAGGATAACTCCTTTTCTCACTGCACCACAAGAGGACAGCATCTGCATATTAGCAGTGTTCTACAGATAAAGAAAAGGAGAGAAATCAAAGTTTATTCACAATCAATCACCTTCAAAGCCTGGCCTGCTATACACCTTTGGCAGACTCACTGGGAACTGGAAGACACAAACTTGCCCCTCCTCAGACAAGTTTACAAACCTAAGATTGAAAGGGATGACTAGATTCAGAGAGCCCAGCCCCCTCCTTGCACAGGCAGTAATGTGAAATAACCCTCTGATAAAATAGCCACACAGCACTTGAAGAGCATCATCAGATTGAATGACTCTTCCTGGCACTTTTTAAATGCAAAAAGTCTTATACTGTGCCACAGGAATGTGAATTTTGGCAGTTTTCATCATTTTTTTTTAACATTATTGCAATACAGTTTAAAAGGTGGAATTTCTTCCACCACTATTATTAATTGCTTGCATGAAAGCAGCACTTGGAGATTCTAATCAGGATGATGTGCTGTGCAAATGTTTAGGAAGAGCCAGTCCTGGGCATCAGCTTAAGTCCTGGCTTCTGCAAGGGATGGCCCCTTGGCAGATCCAGCTGCTGAGCCAAATCCAGTGTGTGTAATGGAGCTCTTTGCTGGGACAAAGCTCCTTTCAAGGCCACAATAAAAGACTGGGCCATAAGCAAAACAAGCGAGAAAAGAGAAACCTTAATACCCTTTATTTATACAAGATGAAGACATGGTTCAAAGGAGCAGCTTTGCTGGCCTTGTCTTTGTGATGCTCTTGCATAAGTGATCTGAGATAAAAGCTCCTGCTCTGGGGATACAAGAAGCCATTTCAGTATCTGCCTTTTCACCAAGGAAGGGAGATCCAAATCAGGCACTGAATGGAAAACACTTGTTTTCTTTCTTACATTCTAAACCCACTGGGTAGGTTATGGGCAGCCTATTTGAAAACCGTGTTAATTGAAATCACAAATGATCTTTTAGTCCAAGGCAGTTGGTTTCTCTGGGGATGAGCATGCGCTTTGGGCAGGGAGTGCTTGTGCAGTGCTCAGTCCCAAGCTCTGGCTGAGCAGAGCTTTTCCAAAGGGAAGAGCAGTAGGTTCAGCACAGGCTCCTGTGCCCTCTGCTGGCTCCAAGGGCTGCAAGCACCATGCTCACTCCATCCTACAGGAGATAGAACTGTCAGGGTCTGAAGGTGGCTTCTTAAAATAGTATTAGAGAGCTAAGCCAAGGGCTCTCTGCAGCTAGAACATGCTCCTCTACTTCTATTCTGATCTTTCTTATTAATTAGACTCCCAATTTGATGACAACTTCTTTCATATTGTAGATTTTTGTTAAGAAGATCTTTCTTCCCTGGAAGGTTTGTCAAGCCTGGCACAGGCTGCTCAGGGCAGTGGAGGAGTCACCATCCCTGGAGGCATTTAAAAGCTGAGGAGATGTGGTGGGAAGGGACACACTTTAGAGGTGACCTGGCAGTGCTGGTGAATGGCTGCACTTGATCTTAAAAATGCATTAGCCCAGACACTGGTACATGCAAACAGAAAACCCTGCTGCAAACTGTATGTAAGAAAAAGTAGGAACATGCACCCATGAAATGCTGGAGAATGAGCAGATTGACTCAATGAAAGCACACAGCCCCAAATGGAATGGCCTAATGACCTCATAACCCTCACCAAAGGTCTGGATTTCCCTTCAGCTACGTCACTGATCACTTGTTCACAAGTGTGCCAAAAAGAGTTTTTCACATGTAGCATGTGAATTCCTTTTACTGCTTTTTGGCTTAAGGTCCTAGTGAAAATATAGTGGGAATTTCAAAGTTGGCAAACATGTACTGGGAAGAAAAAAAGGAAACAATAATAATCCAAACCAAAACATTTCTCAGATGATCCATTAAGAGCTACTGCAACATGTTAACATGTTTCAATGATGACTTAGTCTCAGGCATATAACTTTCTCTTCTTATTATTACTATTTAAAAAAAATTCCAGAGCTACTGGAACAAAATTAGGCTATGGGCATGGAAACAAAATCAGATACCCATGGCCAAGGCATGACCAATTCTACTTGTTCCACCAAGTTTTTGATGGGATAGTAAGACATCTTTATGAAATAAATCCTGAAAGACTTAGTACTGTCTTCAGAAATTAGATGCTGTGTACATTCCCTGTTATTCAATTTATCCTGAAGCATAAACCTCAACCAAAACATCTCTTATAAGTATCATGCAAGTTTCTACCCTCAGCAGAAACCTCCCAACTCATCACTAGTAATTGATGTTGCTGGATTTAAGGAAAGCCTTTAGCCTTATCCTTTTATTACAGAAATTAAACCAGAATATAGGGCAAGATAAAAGTACTTCAGAAACTCAGCTAATGCTTTCTGGTTATGCCTAAAGGACCAGGAAATATCTTCATGTATCAAAATTACTTTACATGAAATGACAGAAAATGTACAAAGTGAATGAATATTGTACCTTATTTCAAGCAATGGAGGAAGATACAAGGCAACAAGAATTTGCTTCCAAGGCTTAGTAAAGACTTGCAGAAAACACATCTGAAGCATGCTGGGCTCAGCGTGGCTGTGGAGAAGACCTCACCCAGCCATATGCTGTGGCCACTTCCACAGGTTTCCAGCAGCTGAGTGAGCTTCCCTCTCACCCTCTGGTTGAATATTTAGTTGGCTGTGCCCTCTGGAGTTGCTGAATGATGTTCTGTGCAATGTGATTACTTGCAAACTTCCTTCATGCACAGCACTGTTAATTTCTTGCTATGGCCCACATGGGAAATAACTTGCTGAATAGATACTTTGCTAGAAATAAAACAATTTTCCTCAGTTTTTTGACTACCTCAATATGTGAGACACTGTTTTTTCACTTCATGAACAGTCTGTATATTTCAGACACTTCAGAAAGAGAACTACAAACTAAAATTGCTGTTAAAATGCAGTCAAGGAGAGGAACACAATAGAAATAAATATGCTAGAAAAAATATGACCTTACTGATGCATTTTAATTTGCATAAATAAAAAGTAAAAGCACACACCATAACTTTCACTGTCACCTCTGCATCCAGGAGTGCCCAGAATGAACTGCTTCACTGTTTGTTAGAATGGAAGACAATCTGTTGGAGACTTACACTCTATTAAGGCCAACTCAAGCACTAAAAATAGAACAGATATTGGATAAAAGTGATTTCCAGAACTCCTAGGAATGCTTTCAACAACAAGACTAACCACAGAAGAATAAAGAGATGCAGGGCTCTCTTGGATAGATAAACTGTGTGTAAGGGGAGCAGCCTGTGATGTAGAGTTTACACAAACCTGAAGAGCCAGGACATTGGACCTGAGACACAGACACAGATCCCAAATGCAAGAGCACAGACACATGTCTGGTTCCCTAAAGCTGACACTGTTAAATAGTGTCCAGGTCTTTCCAGATCTTACACAGGTCCATCATTTTCTCTTCAAGCCCTGGCCTTATAAACAGCCTAAGGAATGTACTTTCTCAGGTATTTCTCTAAACAAACTCAGTTTCTTGAAGAGGAGCAGGTTTTCCTGCAGCTGGATATAGATAGAAAAAAGGAACAATATGGAAAACACTTGGAGTAGACAGAGAGGTAGATCTGAAAGGAGGAGGAGCTAATCAGAATCACAACCTACTGGTTGCTGTCTTAGAGGAAAGCAGATGTCATTAAAAGCAGTTATACTAGGGTTACTTAAAATGTTCTGTATTATTTGGGGACCTACTCATCCTTAGAGCATTACAAATATCATAGTTCAAAGCATTTTCTTGGTTTTATACTTTGAGTTTGGTGGGGTTTCTTTGTTTTTTTACAACAGCAAGCATGTCTGAGCTTGCTTAAAATTGTCCACAAACTCTTTTACAATGAAGAACTACTTTTATTTGGATTAGTCTAATGTAGGGTCCAATGACTGGTAATACTTATAAATCTCCTTTTTAACAGCTGTAGAGGCAGAGCACAAAAATGGGGAGTCTCATTTCTGTGTATCCACAGCCAGCTGCAGTGTATGTTAGTCTGTTCTCATAAGGTCAAGAAGAGGAAATGTTTTAACTTGCTCTCACCAAGCTCTATCATGAGTTTCACATCTGCTACACCTTGAGTATTGCAGAGAGAAAATGTCATGCAAGCAACACACTCCTCCAGGTTCCTGAAGCAAAAATGGTTTTGAAACCACAGAAGGAAGTTTACACAGATTTATTGGAAAAGAGCAGTGATATTTTGCCTCTTCCTGCCATGACTGAAGTCGAAAATAGCAGAGCCCTACTTGAATGCACCTTTCTTTTTTATGATGTTAAAACTTGCTGAAGTTGAAGGTGGCATTCCAGGCCCTGGATTAATATTCAATTTCCACTTGGACTGCTTGACTGGTTATCTTTGATAGAACCACCATATTGTTACCACAAAGCCAGCTTGCAGCAAACAAACCAGGAAAACAGGATGTTAAAAGATAAATTAGTCTGCACTGGTAGCAGAAGAGTTAATCTTAAAAGAAAAGAAGACATGCACATCATCTTACTTCCTCTGGTTTGGACGCACCTTATCTCGGCTGGTTCTTTTGCCCTGAAACCACAAGTGAGACATACTTCATATATACAGCCCACATTCCCTCCTTCCTAGGGTGTTACAGAAGTCACAGTTTGTTATACTGTATGTCTATGTGCTTTTTGGAAAAGACAGCTCAGATTTTGCAGGAAAAATCCTTTCCCTTTTGGAGAGTCTTCTCCAAAACTTAATGGGAGGTGTGATGCAAGGAAGAAAAAGAAGTGATTTAGGGAATGGTAATCCATTACTGCACTCAGTTTTCAACCACAGTGAATGTTCTCATTGAATCTTTTCAAAACTTTCTTATTTTTTACTGTGAAGAAGCTCTAATAGGACAAAACAATAAATCTGAACATTGGCTCTTCTGCCCTCTGGTTATTATCTGCAGCTCAGAAACTAATGGATTACAGAGCAAAGACTGAATTGGTCATTTTTCCCACTAGCCAATAAATAAATAAAATTTGTGCAGTATTAAAAAAAAAATCTACACCTTTCCCATTCCTATCCTCAGTCTCTTTAGGGCAATGAGCTACATGATGTTAGTGCTTTAATACCTTACATTGCTCACCTTTGCTATCTCTCCTTCAGCTCAGTAAGATTGGCTTTATTTCCATATGGAAAAGGAATGCTGGGTTCCAAACCAGCCCAAACCTGTGGCCATAGCTCATCACCCTCAGAAGGGAGAAACCCACATCTTTTCCCATGAAAAAATATTGAAGCCCACAAAAGGCCTGGTGACTGCAGCTCCCTAGAGGAAGCATTTCTCGGTTGTCACGGCAACTCACTCTTAGCAGGTCACAGCTGGGGACACGTTTTCAAGAGGCAAAAATGATAAATGAAAAGATATTTAACAACAATGCTGAATTCCCATCACATGTGCAGAGATATGGACACACAGAGCACAGCAACTTCTGCTTGGAAACGGCTCACTTATGGCCACGTTTCATCCCTCACTTCTTGCCTCCACTGACACCTACTGGGAAAAGCAATGGAGAGCTTTGTTCCTGCAGCTGAGCTGGAGGCTCACAGCTCTGCTCCCACTGCACAGCAGCATCCTCTCTCTCTCTCTCCTCCTCTACAGCACATTGTGCCTGGCACCAGACTGCTTTGCCCACGCACTCGCATTCAGCCCTAAATAGGATGTGACAGCAGAGAGCAGCACTGCCTTCAGTCTCCATTGCAGAAAGTCACAGTTTGGATAGCAGTCAGCAGTCTAAGGACTGCCTGAGCAGCCTTCAGCTTGGCTCCCAAGGCTTTCCTGACATCCATGGAGCAGAAATGTCCTCTTGCCACAGTTCAGTGCCTCTGCAAAAACTCTAACAAAAGGTCTGCTTCTCATGCTGCAGCAAGTTCTCACCAGTTCTTTGCTAGACCCCAAGATGCTCTTCCAATGTCACCAGGTGACAGAACAGCCATCTCACACTAGCCCACCTTGTTCCCATGATTCTGTTCCTAATTCTTAAATTAACCCCAAGCCATAGCAGAGCTGCAAGTAAATTTGCATCACTCACAAGAAATGGCAAAATGGGTGGTGAGAAGCAAGGAAAGAACAACCTGAATAGCAATGTTCCTGTTTCACTGTTCAACCCAGGAGGCTTTGGCTGCAAGTGTGAACTTAAGGCTCAGTTATGTCTTTTGCTACCTGGACTCTACACAAGAAGCATCAGAGCAGCTCAGATCTCGTAGAAGATGCTGCTGACAGAGCTGGCAAAGCTCATACCATGGATGTAAAAAGGAGAAATTAAAACAATTTATCCATGTCTCAAGCCCTATTCAGGTTTCCAGTCATGAAGCTCAGATTTTGATCAACAGGTTGAGCCATTAGAAGTGTTTATTAAAGTAAACAAATCTAATACATTTCAAGTCAAAATCTGGAGGAAAAAACCTCCCATTCACTGAAATGTTTTCCATCATTGTGACAGCTTCTGTCTTATATTACTGCATTTCCAATTCCATGTAATTATATATGCCATGAAGGACTATCAATTTCCTAGTTGATACAACTTAATTATCAGGAGGCTGAGAATTTGAAATGAGAAGAGTCCATTTCTAAACCCCAGCAAGGCCTAATACACCAGACTGACTTTTAAGCTTAATGCCATAACCTAGTGCAAGCTTATAACTCATTAGTGGAGGGTTTTGTAGTCATGGAAACAACACAGAAAAGAGAAGATTTAGCAGCCCAGTAGATCTAACTGGAGAGGGGATGGCACAAGTATGACATCCTGGTCCAGCCTAAGCTCAGGTCCTTGCTGTTGCAAGTCAACAGAGGGAAGGAACTTCCTTGGCCATTTAACCTGTTTTCCTATAAAAGATGTGCTGAGCAATATGGGGAGATGCTTTTGCAGTAAATTTCCTGTGAAATAGAACAAAAGACATGGTCTCTGGCTCTTGTGCTTCTTCCCTTGGCTTAACAAATGCTTTTGAAGGTGGCAACAGATGGCTTTTCCCACCTCACAGTACACTCTCACTGACTTTTACTTGTTCAAGATCAAATTAACTAGTGTTCTACCTCACAGAAATGTATTGCACTAACGAACCTATCCACACATATTTATCCATATAGAAAGGAGCAGGCTTGCTTGGATTAGGCTGCAGCACATGGAAGATGTCTACACAAGCCATTGCAATACAGCAAGAGACACCTGTCCCAGGGAGCTGCACTGTACCAGGACCAGGTTTACATAGCTTGTTTTTCAGCCATGTAAAATTCCATTCTAGCACAACTTCTCTGCTGCAAGGAGAACACTGAAAATAAGCACAAAGCTGTTCTTTTGCACTCTCATACTTAATTTTCACTATGGTGAACTAGGACATCATTAGTACGAAATACAATGTATCAAAATGGAAATGCACTTTTACTTCAGTAGCTAAAATAGTTATTGAAATGATAGCTAGAAAAAGATTCTTATCATTCCCATTGCTTGTTAAAAAGGCATGAAGGCAATGAGGATGTTTCATAAACATCTGAATGGGGAGGATGATAAAATTCTATCTGGGAGTTAAACATGGACTATTTTATGTCTTTAGTTTACTTGTCCTCTCATTTCCTCTCCTCCCTCTAAACCTATGTCATATTTAGCCTTTTGGTTAGTAATAGTAAATATATTCAAAGGATTTGCCTGAAAAGAATATTTGTGCCATATGTGAAAAGGATTAAAAATGCCTTTTGGCAGAAGCATGTCCAAGAACACAGGAAACCCACTCCTGAAGCTCACCCACATGCTGTACTGCTGTGCTCATCATGTACGAATGATGATATCACAGTGTCCATGAATTGATTGAAGTTACAAATACCAGGAGAGAAAGCAGTGTGCCCCACAAAGAACTCTGAATGATTAATAAAATGGAGTTATTTTGGCTAACCCTTGCACAAACTGTGTGTTTGGAACTCATGCCTCTTCTAACACTTTGCAGGTTCACAAAATTCCTGAGATAATTTTACTTAGTGATCAGAGGAGGTCCATTTCTCTCACCCAGCATACAAAGCTAAGCATGATGGAAGCAGAAGGCAAGGTAATTACCAAATTCATGAGGCATCTGAGGCTAGAGATGAACTGAGTGATATAAAGAGGAGCAGAGGCAGTCCTGACTGTTATAGCTAAAAACTACTGAACAGCTTGATGAGAGGAAAAATTACCATCAGTGCCAGTTAAAAATCTTGAATAAAGAGGTGACTGAAAAATGTTAGATTGAATTTTATCAAAATAGGAGTTTAATTTAATGGGTTTGTGTTTTTTAAAATATATGTATTATATATANATATAAATATATAAAAATTATATCTATAAATTATATCTATAATTATATTTATATATTTATATTATATATATATATATATAATTGCATTATTTAATTTCTTTCAGGCCTTTGGCTAGAGAGAGCATTTTGCTTTGGGAGCTATTCCATGTTCTGTACTGACCTCTTGTGGTTTCTTACTCTGGGAAGAAATGATTTTCTTGAGCTCCACATCACATTAAATGGATGTTTGCTAAGGATAAAAGGCAATAAGAGAATCCTAAAGGACAACAAAACAGTTCAATATATCACACAGCAGCTCAACAGAGCTGCTGATTCTGGGGGTGTTTAGAATCACATGCTCTATTAAATGAATTGTTTTTACATTTTTTTTTTTACCTTTTTTGTGTTGCTTTATAAAAGTTAAAGCTGTATGAAACACCTGAATATATGCTTTCTAAAATACTCCCAAATTTGCCAGGCATGAGATGAAGGTAACAAAATCCCCTAGAAAATGTAGACAATGAAGTTAAATGACTATGAAGGATAGATCTTGGAAAAGGGATTTTTGGGGGAATATTGCCCTGGACAATGGATGTCTGGCTGTGAGCAATGAAACCTAGAGAGGGAAGAGCTTCCAGTTAGCCATTTGGCACTGTCAACATGTTTAATCTGTTTAATAATCCTGTGGCCACCTGAGTCTACTTTGTTTTGTGTCTTTATTGCCAAACTCGCTATCCCTTGGAAGGGAGCAGAGCCTAATGAGATGAAATGTAATTAAAGAGGCTACCCAGGAATAATAGGCAACAACTCTTGCAGAAATGTCCTGTAGTAGTAGTAGTAATAAAAAAAACCAATAACAAATATGTTGCTAGAACAGCAAATCCCTAAGCATCAGGAACAGAACTGCTTTTAGAAGTGCTTTTTCGTTTTTTAATTGTGCAAATTACTGCTTATTTTCAAGAATTAAAAAAAAACAAACCTAGAGTGTAGAATTTGCTTTTAAGCATAGAACTCATTTCAATATGGACAAAAAAGAATGAAATTCTCTTCTGAAATAATCTTTAAGGGACTTCAGCTCTACCTGATCTTAGCACAAAACCCTGCAATCAAACACCACAGCTGCAGACTAGGACTAATCTTAAATCCCTGGGATCCTGCATCCAAGTCTTAACATGCTATGAAATTATTTAACACACACACACACAAAGATGAAGGTGTTTTCTGCATGATGTTGTGAAAATTATCTATTTAAATACACACTTTGCTGGTGGAATAAAAGCAGCATAGATGTGTGATCCTTCCCAGTATCTGATCATTTCATGAGCAAGCACTGGTGCTGTTTGACCTTGCTCACAGCATTCTTACATTTGTTATAGTATTATAAAATAATGCTTATAGATTCTCCTGGTTTCTAGCTCAGAAGTGTCAGATTATCCTCAGGAACACAGCCTTCCTTCTTCATCTGCTCCTGCTGTTTCCTTTCAGTTCCAATCTTGTAAATTTGGGAACAGAAGCTCCCCAGCAGTCCCACATCAACTGATTACTTACAGAATGATTTCCAAAGACATGCTAATGTCAGGGGGGATTAGCTTGCAGAATGCAGCATGCAGTGATGCTCCTGAGCTCAGGTTAGTGATGCTAAGTCACTGTCAGCAGCAAGCACAACAGGGATTTGAAATCATTGAGAGAGGAAAAGACAGAAAATAAACAAGGCAGCATTTTTTTTTTCCATGAAAAAAACAGGATTCTTGAGTCTCCTCTTCACAGAGGACAACTTCCTTTGTTGGGTTCCATGTTTATGGACTAAGCATGAATTTTGCCTATGAAGCAGCAGCTGTAGGAAGCTGTTCAGCTCTTTTTTTAGGAACACTCCTGTGATGAAAACACAAACTGACCAAGGACTTCTGTCAGTTTGTATCAGTGCACTTCAAGGTCTGGATTTTACAGTGAAGTGACACTGCAACATTAGATGTAACTTTGGTTTTACCCCTGGTGCATTTTTCAGGGTAGCTCTTGCTCTGGTTTAAAACATGTTTACACAGAGAAACTTGTGACTCCCCTGCACGAAACAAGTTTCATCAATGAAACCACCATGTGATTTTATTTTCCAATAAGAAGCTGTGTAAGGGATTGAGGAAGGGCAGTCCTCTTCTGTACAGCCTTTTCTGAGATAAAGATACCAGAGAAGGAACCAAGGTTAAGAAAAAAATGTTACTGATTGCATGACAAATGATTATAGCATTAGGAAATATTTGGCAATGACAAATGGTCTTATTTTTTGGGGGGGGGGGTTTTTTGGTTCAGTATTAAAACATTTGGTAAAATCATGCATTAATAATATAAACAAGTATTAAAAACTAAAATGTATTTTCACAACAGTATTTTAAGCTTTGAGCTATAACATGTAAACTGTTCTAGGCCAACTTACACTGTAAAAATACTGAAGATGCTAATGACTTCAATAACCTAGAGAGACTCTTAAAACAGTTCACAGTACAGGAGCTTCAAATATTAATTTGAATTAAGCAATGAATAAACTGAAAGTGTAATTTGTGTCAGTAACCTTTGCCCTCATAAAGCAAGATAATTTGTTAGAGAGCACATGCAAATCAAAACTCCACACATGTATGTTCTCAATGCTGATAATGTGTCTTTCATGGCAATAATGGAGTGATTAGTGAAAGAAGTAAAATGGGAAATAAACAGGTGAGTTGGTATTTCAGGTATCAGAGCACCTGTCCATATGGGTAATATCTGTTATGATATAGTATATTCCAACTGACATAAAGCAATGCATGGAGTATATTATATCATCAAACATGCATGTTGTATTATGAGTCTATTTAAATACACAGTGAACATGAGCATTATTTGAACTATGGAAGTTATCTGAGTGTCTTTCCAATTAAAGATGCACCATTTTCCATGAGAAGGTGACACTCATTTAACTAATTCCTTCCAAAAGAAAGGCACACTGTAAGTAAGCTTCTAATTTGGGAAGCACTTTGTGAGTAATTATGGAAGAGTCATGCTTCCAATTTATTTAATTTTTTTTAATCCATTAGAAAAGCTTTTAAAGGAGGGAAAATAAGTGCATCCTTAAAGCATAGTATAAATGAAATTGAATTGAATAAACTTCAAACATTGGTAAAGAGTGTTGGGTGAAGAGCAAGGTGTAGGAGAAAACTACCTTGAAGAAGTGGATATTTACATGACAGTCCTGGAGGAGACAGGAAAGGGAGAAACACTGCTTCATTAGTAAAGGGCTGGCAAAGCAAAGCAACAACAATTAGTAGCAGAAGTAAACAAATAAAGACACAGCAGCGAGAATACAGAAATGGACACATCTGTTATGCACAATAAAACCACAGAAAAGAACTTGTGGTGTTAACCACCCAAAGAGGAGCACAGGAGAGCAGAGCACAGCAAAGTGCAGCTCTTCACACAGCTGCTTGCCAAGGCTAACCCCAGTCCTGTATGGACATACATACACTTCATGCATGGAACATTCCCCACCTTCTTAAACCACTGCAATGCATAAAGCTGAATGTATGTAGAGATGTGTGTGGCCTGGGCTCTTCACAACTAAAGGAGCCCTGCACAGGGCTGACAGCACAACAGTTGCTTCTCATTTTTTCTGGCCTTGTTTTGAGATACAAATATAACCTTGATATAAGGGATAAAGAAATCACAGAATCACAGAACATTCACGGCTGGAAATGACCTCACAGATCACTGAGTCCAAATAAACAAAAAAGAAAACACCANCTGGGCACACTGCTGGCTCAGATTCAGCTGGCTGTCTGTGAAATCTCTGCTATCAAGATGATTTCCTACACACGTTCTTCACCTTAAATCACAAAACACAGACTGAGAAAAGCCTTACAGAAATCACAAGCTGATACAAACAGAGACCAGAGATGTAAGTCATCTGGTTAAGAAATTTCAAGTTCTCTAGTTTCAGCTATGGTGAGTGGATGGGAAAGCTCCAGATAACTGCATATGGGAATTCCCCATGCCAAACTACAGTATAGAACAGATGGAGACATCTAACAGCATCTCTATAATGCTGCAAACTATTCTCTAATGATTAAATATGCACAATTTAAAAATAGGAATGAGTGCCTTGGCCAAAAAAAGCAGCATTTCTTTTTATATCCCTCTCTGTCTCTCTCCATAATGAGTGTGGATTGATGTGCCAGTGATATTTTGGCTGGTCATGATTTCAGTGTAGCTTCATGTCTGTTTCCTGAAAAGTAAATTTAATCTTTTCTTTTACAATCTGAAGTGTCAGCAACATTATTTCTCTTTTCCATGTCACCTTGCTGAACTGCCTGAAGTTTCAAGTTATTACTTCAAAATGGGAAGCATACTGTTTGGATAAAGGTTAGGGAGAGATCATAGTTGTTATTTATGAAAAAAAAAAATAACAAAGAGAGTAACTGCAGTGTAACAGCTCTGGGGCAAAACCACCAACATCCTTCAAAGACTTACAAGAAATGTCTCCTTCACAGCCCTTATGTGGAAACCAGAAGAACTTAACTCACAAACTAAGAAAATCAAAAGCTCCTCGACAGTATCTGGGAGGACTGCTGAATGAAAAGTCATATTTAATCAGAACACTCCTTGGGTTCTTAAGAAGCTACTGACATAATCCCTGGAGTCTTCTCCTAAGGCCCTGACTATGCAACTGCAGCATATCCACCCTGTCTCCAGCTCAGAATTAAAACTGCTCTGGGATGTCCTTGTCATTGATTAAAGCAAGGAAAGAAAATGTCCTTTTGACCTAAACCTGTTGTGAATATCAGAGAAAGAACTGATTAATGCAGTAAGCACTGTCCTTCTTTCTCATACAGCAGCCAGAAATTGCTTAAAAAAAACCCCAAGAAACTAAAGGGAGTGTCAAAGATCTAAGAAATGCAGAAGCTGCAGTGAAACAAACAGGTTGCCCACTGGCTCAGGTTGACCAGAGAGGTGGTGGATCCCACATCCCTGGAAAGAAACATTCCAGGTCAGTATGGACAAGGCCCTGAGCAACATGATCTAGTTCAGCAGGGAGGTTGGACTAGGTAACCTTTGAAGGTCTCTTCCAACTCAAACCATCCTATGATTCTGTGAAATGATGTACTGACATTCAGAAAGGGAATGGCAAATAAATGAAAGAGGTTTCTTTAGCATTAGACTATAACAACACTGAAATGCATCAGAAAGCTTTAATGGTGCCTCAGAATCTGTGGACATTTTCAAATGCTGTTTAACAGCATCTGCAATGCCCCAAAGAGAGGCCTGATGGTGTAAATAACCATTAGCTCTGAATGCAACAGGTGGAAAAATGGCCTGAGACAGGTTACATCATGAATTCACATCTGCACAGGCATTAACACACAAGTTTGGTCAAACTAAACCAGTCCTGAGTACTGGAGGAGTTTGGTAGCACATCACAGGCAGAAATATCTACAGCTCCTGCATCACTGGAGAGGGTTTAGGTATTTGTAACCAAGTCTGATGACCAAGCACCACATTGCCNCGACAACAATGACGACGACATTGCCCCTGTTCTTATATTTAAAATGGTAAGGCATTTTAGAAGACATTTTCTTTAGGATCATAGTAATAGTTATGTTTAGAAGCACTGAGGTGTCACCAAAATATCACGGCTGACTGTACACTTCCAATTTTCAGATTCACTATCTACCCTGTTCTGAACTCTGTTCTCTCTCTCCTTATGTTTAAGTCTGTTTAAAGCAAACCACAGGTCTAGCTTCTGTACACCCTTCATCAGATATTCCACTGGCACAAAGCAGCTGAAAGCATAACTCATGCAATGTTAAGCTGAGAACAGCCAAAGTGACAGCACGAGGTGTCCAGCCCCACCAGCTACAGTCCTTGGGAAGCACTGCAAAGCTGGCTCATGTCACTTACTGGAAGCAAAAGAGTCCATCAGGCAACTGAACAATACTAAGAACTGCTTCTGGATGTTCTGTCTAGTAGCTAGATGAGTGCCAGAATGGGCAGACTGCAAATGGAACATATAACCAGCAGAGGCACCTTCCCTGGGTACCCTCCCTGGCCAGGCACATGGCTTTATGGATATGGCCCAGAATGTCAACTTAGATGAAAATGGACCTTGCTTTTACTAACACCAACTGGTAATCAGAAAAAGTCCTTTTCAGAATAACATGATCTTATTGTGGAGTGATTTTATTATTATTCACTAAATTGAAAGGTACAAAACTAGGAGCCATGAATTGCTACTCACACCTGATGTGAAATCTCTAACACCAACACAATCTGAAGCTAACAGCCACCCCACCAGATGTGGATATATGTCCCCAAGGGAGCATCTCCCAAGGGCCAGCAGAATGGTCCTGCATGGATCCTCAGGGTGGGACCAGTAGCCTGAGTTCTCCCAGAAACCAAGGGAATGCTTTTGTTCTGCTGAAACCTATACAGAGTGCTACAGTAAAGGAAATAATTAGAAGAAAATGTCTGACATCTTAAGAGTATGTACCAGGAGGACCATTACATATCTTCTCCATAGATGCTTTAAAATGCACATTATATGAAGCAGTAACCCATTCCTTCATAACAACTTATTTGGATCCCTTCCATTACCAAAGCTGACTGTAGTATTGCTCCCATCACTTAATATACTTTTTACTTGGTAAATGGAGCCATGTGGAAGGGTTATAGCCACTCTGCTCTTTTCTTAATTAAAAAAATCATTGATATGGACCCTAACAGCTGCTTTATTTTTTAATAACACTTTCCATGATGGTGCTGTGGAAAGAAGGCACAGACAGAATAATTAACCAGCCTGCTTTTAAAGCAGTATCATTTGATTATTATTCTAAGGTGATATTTAAGTATCAAGAATTGCTTTTCTAAGCAGTAAATTAGAGGAAGCAGAGCTGCACAAAGAGGAGATAACTTCCCACAACAGAAGTTGGAGAATTTGCACATTTCTTTTCCCCCAATAAAAATCCAGAACAATGCCCTAAAGGGCAAAACTGTATTCCTGTTCTAATCAAAACCAGGTAGGAAAAACACAGTAAGGTTGCATTATTTCAATATTCTGCTTTATGCTTTGAGTAGCAAGAAGATTTTAAGAGGAAAATATGGATGTAACAAATAGTAGAATACTGCAGTGAAAAGACTTGCTAGCTTGGGTCCATGAAGCCACCTGGGACTGTTAGGAGTTCCCATGGCAACCTCAGCATGGACAATTCTGGAGCAGTTCCAATTATTCTGAATGTGCCTGTTGAGAACAGTTTCGTTTGGAGATGGCCACAAATAATGCCATTCCAAGGAGAAAATTCACAACCAGAGGTTAAAACCAAATGAAAAACAGTGACAGATTCTATCCTGCCTCCACTTCCTACAGGAGTATATTTTTATCTCTAAATATTAATAACGATGTATCATCTATAAATCCCTGAAGACAGATTTGATCACACTGCTAAATGAGCAGATAATTGATTTGTAAGTTTTAGTGGTAGGTGGGATCCAGAAAATATATAGTCTGATTATATTTGTACTGTAGAAAAGACTGCACTGAACCTATGCATAATATACCTCAATTTCTATTTACTGGACAACTTTGGATAGGTAACATATAGACAGTAAATAAACCCCCAAATCCTTGCAATAAAATCTAAAACTACTCAGTAAGGTCACTGTGTGATTCCATCAATGAAAGCATTGCCCTCCTCAGCTCTTCTCTTTGGTTTCCAGATTTGGTCCCATTTGTCTGTAACCTGTCTAGTTACTCTTCTTCATTCTTAATATTGAACAATGAAATTCTCACCCTAAAGTTTCTCTGTTGTTGCATAGCTTAGATTTGTCTAGAGCTCCTTACTCTGAAGAACCACCAGTATTCATTTGAAGTATTTGGTATTAGTAATGCAATCCTTCTGTAGAAATTGCTGTCATTTTGTAATCAAGATTAAATCAATGTAGCTTGGATATCAATCACACTGCCATAACATATCAAAAAGCAGACCAAGCACCACAAATGTAGGCTTGATTTGCAAGCACTCTGAAGTTAGTCTTCTTTATGAAGTGATAAATGAGAAGATAACCCAGTATATAACCTCTCAGTCTATCTACATTGCTAATCTTCCTGGCAAATACACTCCCCTAGTAAACTGGCACCAAGATCTGCAATCTTCTTCCTGTAAAGTTTCAAAGCTGATTGCAAAACAGTGGAAATATTTATGTAGCTTATGTGATTAAATCACAACTAGCAGCCTACTCCTCAGTGTTATCTACTTTTTCCTTAGTATAGGGTACCTAAAATAAAATAACTATGTCAGCCAAGATAAAAATCATAAGAAAAATAGTGTAAAAGATGCTCAGAGTTAGCACCACTTCTGTGCCATACCAGGAGAGCTAGTAAGTTAAATATCATAATTCAGACATCTGTGCTGTTAATTTTTATAAGTCATCATAGTAATTCCCCTTCAAATCAAGTACAAACATTACTTGGAGGGTAGTGCTTCCCTTTCTTCCTTCTTCTAGGGGTAAACTTTGAGAAAGCATACGAGGCTGAAGCTAAATGCTTTTACCATGTAGTACTGCATCCCACCAGCCTTGGCCTACGTAGAACCACACCTTTTGTTGGGCTGCCAGTATTCCCATTGAGTATCAGTGCCTTTTAAAACTGCTTCATTATGCAACTCTGTAAATTATACTCCTGGAGACCTTGTGTTCACTGACAACCTAGTGCCTTGCCTTGATTAATTCAGACCACTAAAATAGCACCAACCAGGCTACCTCCAGAACAGGGAAAGCCTCAAAGACACAGAGCTGAAGCTGAACTAATTAGTCTTTGAGACAGAGCAATTATTTCTGAGGCAGAGCTGACCCTATGTGAAGCTGCCATTTCTGGGACCCAGTGCAGTAGCTTTACACAATGCAACCTCTCAGGATTTCTACTCCACTTCATAAACCTTGACTGGTCATTCTGCAGCCAAGGTATTCACAGTAAGCTCAAGAAAAAAACCTAAGAGACTGCAAATGCAATATGCACATAATAACTGACATTTTTAAAAGGATAATTTTAGTGACTTGGCTTTGTGCTGCCTCTGTCCTAAGCAAAACTAGGTAGATTTCTATGCCTGTACCACCAACAGATACATATCCACCCTATTCCAGATTCTGTACATTGCACAGAGGCATGTAGGGGGTGAAAAGAATTCCTTTGGAAGCTATTCTTTGTAGGGAGTATAAAAAGTAAATATGATCTTGAATAGAAAATGACCTAGTGCAGCAAAATAAAATCACACTGGTCAGATCACAATTGTAAAGAAAGGAAAATGGAATGGAGATTCAAATACTTCTCAAATGTGTAACAAAAATCATAGTTCATGCTGCAGACAAAAGTATGGTAGCTGATCCAAAAGTGTTCAGAAGAAATTGATGCACCTTTTCTTTTTCTTTCTTGAAAGTTGAACATGTGCCGTTTTTCCTCACTTGCTTGGGTTAACCCATCTTTTATAATAACAAGGTAGAATTCTGCCTGATGGTGAACATAAAAAATTGCCATTTCAGGTTGAAAGGAACAGGTGTAAGTGTTTCTTTATGCACAACAGGTACATTAATTACTTTTTGGATAAACAGCTAGACTAAAATTGTTAATGGTCAGTCAGAAAAAAACGAAACAGTACTGTAGATTGGAATTTCAAATCCAATCCTGTGTATGCAGCTGGAAAGAGCAGTTAGGTGAGCTGAATTCAGTACAGCCATTAGCAACACACCTCCTTCCCCAAACCATACCTTTCCTGTTGCTGGGTTTAATAGCCAGCAAGTATTTTGCTGTAATATTGGCTGTAGTTGTCACAAGAGGCAGAGTTGCTGGCTAGGTCTGGTCACTAAGAAAGAATTTCATTAAGAAAGAGCATACTTGTGGCCAGCAGCCACTGCAGCCTGCACCAGACAAGGCAGCAAGGCTGTGGAAGCATTGCTTTTCTTCAGTGTTTCTTTTTTGTACATAACCAGCAACACCTCTGCTCCTTAAAAACTTCCATACCCATGTTAAAGAGATCAGAATTTCAGATGACAATCTTCTACAAAGATTTTAACAGTAATTGACATGGTAAATATCTTCTTTAAACCACAAAGCATTCAGTGTGAAACAGAAATTCTCACTATTACAATAGTGTTGTTTCTGAGTATTTCATTTGTCAGGTATTGTAGTGATAACAGCTGGTGGATTTTTCAGCAAGTATTTAAGAGATGTTGAAATTATTACATATACTTGACATAAAATATTAGAACTTACAAGTGTCATAGCAGAGAAGCTGAACTGTCAGAAAAATGATACCACTACTGAATTAAACCATTTGGTCCAATCTTCCAGAAACCCAAAGGCATATACTGCTGTCAGAGGCAACAGAAAGAGTAACACTCTAATACAGAGCTTTTAAAAGGCTTATTCTTTAAAACTGGAATTAAGTACAAGATGTATGCAATATATAGATTTGTGTTTAATCCTCACCTCAAACTTCTGCCTGAGCTCTGCGTTTCCATCTTCACCAGCATCTGGAATTGGAACATTATAATATTCACCTTCTTCTTGATTCAGCAGCTTGTACCTGGGGAAGATTTGAGTAAAAAAATGGTGACTTTACAGTTTTATTCCTGTCAGATTTAAAATCTGAGTTGTTTTGTGTGTGGTTTGTATCAGTGCCACAGGTATGTGAAGAACTGCTTTTAAAGATCTAAAGCAATCTCAGAAACAGAATACATTTAAGTTAAATTAGATCTTTAAACCCAAGCTATCTGTCAAGGCAGTTTAATGGACAGGGAAATTCTTCCCCCCAATATATGTGAAGACATCAATCCTGAAGAACCTTTGTCTCCAGTGCTTCTGCAGCCCTAAACACTTATCTTTGATGAAATGTACTTTTTGAGAAGATGTGTTGAGTTCAAGCCCTAGCTTGGTAGGCAATCAGATGGCATTTTATAAAACCAGTTCCCATGTACTTTGAATTTGCAGAGCTATATATAACATGATACACTTAGTAAGGAATATATCACATTTGAGATAAAAATAAAATTCCTATCACAAGGCTATGTACACAGAACTGAGTTTGCAGCAGCTCCTGGCTGCACTAGAATTTTCATGAACACCACAAAAGAAAAGCATTGCTTTTATTATCCTCCTTTGTTATATATAGCATGTGTTTCCTAGGCTTAGTTGCTTTTTCAGTCAATTTATAGCCTGAGATAGAGTGAAAAGCTCTAAAACAGGTAGATTATATTGAAGAAAAATACTGTTTTTCAACTTTTTGTGATATATTCTCTCCTTCTCTCTTTTCTGAAACTCTTACCATCCACTGGCAGGCATTTTCATCAGCTCTGACACCCCAAATGAAAGAGAGCCCATGAAGTCATTCCTGGTTGTCCGATCCCAGTCCCAGACCTCCACGGACAATCGTCGATCTCTGTCTGTAGGCTTTAATTTACTAAAAGGGAGAGAAAGAGAAGAGTTTGCAATGCAACACAGAAAGAGATGAGTCCATCCATACAAAGATACTACACTAAAAGGCAAGCAACTTACAAGGTGAATGATTCATTCCAGTCTGGGTTGAGAGTAGAGCGGATGGTTTTTGTTTTTTGTTTACTTTCATTCTTAGGATCTGGGATCAGCTTCAGCTTAACATAAGGATCTGAAAGTCCATTTGGATCCATGGGAATTAGGTTTTTTGCTTCTCGCACTGTCAACATAAAACACAGCTCAATTGTGTAGGATTCCAAACTACCATTAAGCAAGCAGCACCGTGTCAAACCAGAGTTATTGAAACATGCTGAGAAATAAAACAAATGAGATGTGAAATCCACTTGTCAGACTTGGCATGGAAGGAACTCCTTGTTATAAAGTGAGGTTACACTAAGCAATATTTATAAGAACAGTAGAGAGAAATGAGAGAAGAGCATTTCACAGTCAACATGCAGCTTCCAGGCAGCATTTTTCCTGCAATGGAATGATTAAATGTCCAAATGCATGGTTATAAATTTTTAACCAGGTAGCAATTCTTTGTGCTTTTATTTCCTCATCAGTCTTAGGTTATACAACTGCAGGACTATCAGCCAAATACTCTAAGGGCAATAGCTAGATCACAACAAATTTCAGAAGAGAGGTTAATTGATACAATCCCTCATTGGAAGCTATCTAACACTAACCTCCCCTCGGATTCGTGGTTCATTAGTTGTCAGATGGAATCACTGTAAGCATTATGTCATAACAGCAACCAAAGGAATAGTGCAGAGAAGATAAGTGTAACTTCAGCTTCACAAAACCTTCCGGAAGCTTCTGTTTTTACAACGTCAAAAGAAGGCATTAAGTGAGTTAACATTTTTCATGTTGCTACTAATCCCAAGAGAGAGTGAGAGAGAGAAAGAGAGAGAGAAGAACAGGCAGCAATCTGCATGGGGAGGGGGCACAGTCTGACGTGGAACAAGGCAGGCAGCCAGCAGTGGGTTGCAGAGGCATTCATCAGGGGCTCAGCAGCTTTGAGGTTTCAGTGTGGCTGGAGTTCCTGCAGCAGCTGTGGGGTCTGTTAAGCTGTTCAGAAGTCACTGCAGAGGAGTGGAGCAGTCCAGTGGATAAGTAAAGACAGCATCTCCTCCTTCTTGCAGAGGACCAGAACAACATCAGCATAACGTTTATATGACATGTGAGGTTCTCTTCTGTGTTAACAGCATTCAGCCATCAGCTCTTCATCAGCTGAACCTCACAAGAGGAGGTGAATTTTCCTCATGCTGTTAAACCTCATCCCACCCAAACCAGTCGTGCAGCAATCGAGTTGGGATGGGGAATTCATGAGTTTTGAGCTCATAACTGAGCATCTCAAAACCTACTGGGAGCAGTAATCCTCTGGGCTTGTTTTGGACAGAAAACAGCTCTCATGTGGAAACTCCTTTGTGAGATTCATAGTTTAAGATTAGAATTGTTCCTGGAAGGCAAATTGCAAGAAGCCTTGAGGGTGACATGGTTCCTAGGGTATGAAGGAATGTCAGCATTTAAGTGACTCACTAGAGATATTATCCCAGATTGACAGTGCCCTCAGCTACTGCTTTCACAGTGTCACCATCAGAAAGGCTTTCTTAAATTATCTACGTAATTAAAGAAATCTGAAAGGAACTTTATGATAGACCAACCCTTAAGTCACCTAATATTTCTTGATGGAAAACATTTCCCACAAAAATCTGAACTTTAGAGTCACTTAAGAACTCAATTAGAGGTAAAGCAAAAAAAACCAACAAACCCCAAACTTGTCAGGATCTTCAGCAACAGATGGTCACTGCTTGCTCAAGGCATTTTCCTCCTCTTCCCCCAGATTTAAATGGCATTTCCATATTACAAATGAAAATCACAGATCTTCACAGGTCTTTTATTTATTTCGACCTATTATTTCTCAGCATAGAGACTGAAAGACATCCAAGTTACAGAGGTATTTTATGTGTTGTTTACTCTCTACATCTTCTCAGAATGTCCTTTGCTCTCCCTCTGGAAATCAGGGCAGGGCTGTGGTAGACTGACAGCTGTGCACTACTGCTCCCATAAGACAGAAGGAAATGGACACTGAATGTAAAGCACAGGATAGACATTATTGTGCTTTACTTAAGGCCAGTGAAATGAAAGATTGTGCTGTTAACATCCATTTTAACACAGAACTGAAGGTGATTTACAGAATCATGCAACTGTTCTGTTCCATTTCCTATACACTAGGTGCACTCACAAGTGGATGTGACCAGCTCTAGGCTGACCTTTTCCTTTAACAGGAAAGAAGAGAGTGGTTTAGTGCTCATGATGACTGTGTTCTTCCAAATGACATAACTGCTAAGTAGTGCTTCAGTGCAAACCTACTACTTAGCTACTGTGCCATTTGATTCAAGTGCAGAGGGAAAATTCCTGGGGGAAAAAAACCAGCCACTGCCACAGAAAACACATATTTTCAAACAGTTTGACCTGCTGTTTATTTAATGAAAGAGAATTAGGTGTGGTAGAACACAATGGAAGAAGAAAATACCAGATATAACTGATACCTTATATCCAAGATAGCTGTAGAAAGAAGGTAGAGGAATGTAAGCTATTTATTTGCAACATGCTAGCTTATGTGTTGAGATAATTCTCATGCAGAATGGATACCCTGATGTGAATTAATTATTATGTAATTCTCATGGCTGGAAAGGAATCATATTAACTTGAATTAACAGTTGATACTGATTATTTTTCTTAAAAATTGTGTTTTTAAAATAACACAGAAAATTCTTATGGGCTAAAATTTTAAACTCATATGCAATTCACTTCAATAATGATATTACTCAGACAACTGTACCAGCAAAAACATACCATGTTTTAAAAGATCAGAAAAGAAACAGGCATCTTTCTTGCAGAACATTTCATTTGTAGTTTTCCACAATCCCTGTATAAAGCTGACAGGGCTTTGCAGCTGGGGAAATGACAGCTTTCAGTCCAGAGAGAAATCAGCTCCACTTTTGTTTACTGAGAGTTTCCCTGTGAGGGTCTTTGCACTCAGTGGTTTGCTGAAAACCATTTCTGTTTTCAACCTGTGAAATGCCTCCCTACCCAGGATTCAAAGACAGCACACTGAAAGTGATCTTCAGATACTTCTAAGGAGTAGGAGTAACTTATTTTAGTTAAATATTTACAATCTCAAAGGGACTTAGAACCACAAAGTGAATGATGGCTGGAGTGACAGCCTTCAACGAAAATTGCTCTCTCTCATCCTATATCTGGTTTTAGTTTGGGTTTTCTTTGTCTTCTTGTGCATGGCACTTGTGATTGCACTGCCAGGTTTGGCACATGAACTACTACTTCAAAAAGAGTTGTGAAAAACAGAGTTCAATGCAGTTGGCAGCTAGTCACGAGTGGAGTCCCACAGGGCTCAGCACTGGGGCCACTCCTGTTTAACATCTTCAGCAAGGATTTGGCCCAGGGCATGGAGTGCACCCTTAGCAAGTTTGCAGATGACACCAAGCTGGGTGCCAGTGTGCATCTGCTTGAGGGCAGGGAGGCTTTCCAGAGGGATCTGGATAGGCTGGATCACTGGGCCAAGGCCAATGCCATGAAGTTCACTAAGGCCAAATGCCAGGTGCTGCCCCTTGGCCATAGCAACCCCCAGCAGTGCTCTAGGCTTGGGGAGCAGTGGCTGCAGAGCTGCCAGGCACACAGGGACCTAGGGGTGCTGAGTGACAGCTGAACAGGAGCCAGCAGTGTGCCCAAGGGGCCAAGAAGGCCAATGGCATCCTGGCCTGGAGCAGGAACAGTGTTGGCAGCAGGAGCAGGGAGGTGATCCTGCCCCTTTCCTCAGCTTTGGGGAGGCCTCACCTCCAGTACTGCATCCAGTTTTGGGCCCCTCACTCCAAGAGGGACATGGAGGTGCTGGAGAGGGGACAGAGGCTCCCAAGCTGCTAAAGGGCTTAGAACATAAGCCTGAGGAGGAAAGACTGAGGGATCTGGGCCTGTTTAGCCTGGAAAAGAGAAGGTTGAGGGGAGACCTCCTGGCTCTCTAGAACTACCTGAAGGGAGGTTGTAGAGAGGCAGGGACTGCTCTGTTCTCCCTGGTGGAGAGTGATAGGACAAGGGGAAATGGATGGAAATTGCACCAGGGGAGGTTCAGGCTAGACATGAGGAGGAATTTCTTTGCTGCAAGGGTTGTGAGCCATTGGAACAGGCTGCCCAGGGAGGTGCTTGAGTCCCCATCCCTGGAGGTGTTTAAGAGACAGGTGGATGTTGCATTGGGGAGCATCATTTAGCAGGTTGCTAGGGCTAGGACAAAGGCTGCACTGATGAGCTTCAAGGTCTCTTCCAGCTGGAACTGTTCTATGATTCCACTTTTTCATTTTTATTTCTATACTGTAGTTTGGCTTTAAGTGAGGAGCAAAACTCTCTTCATGTTCTATAGCATCCCAGAAATACACACTAGGAAGCTGTTCATTAAAACTCCTTGAACAAAACTGCTTCATTTTAACATGATATGTTCAGACTGATCCTTTCTGTTTGAATTCTACCTGCAGATGCTGAGTGTGACAGCAAGGAGCATTCTGAGCAATTGGCTGGGTGGATGCAGAGCCATCCTCCAAGGCTCTGCTGTGGAGGGCTCCCTGGAGCAAGCCATCACTGATTAACCTTGATAGATGCTGCTGAGCCTAGAAAACAACACTGACAGCAGGAGAATGTGGCAGCATGTGTAAGATTACTTCTTTCCTTTGCAGTAAACACAGAGGAAGAAAAAAAAAAAAAGCCCTCTACATACAAGGAGAAGCTCAGAGATTAATTAGGAAGGAATGATATAAGGTATACTAAATACAGGCTGCCAAAAAAGTCATTAACTCACTCCTGGTTTTAAGATATCTAGCCCATTTGTACTTTTGTCTGCATAATTAGTACCCTCAGACATCTTTTTTTCAACTGCCTTAGCACTTCTTTTCTTGAGGAAGCAGCATGATGATACTTGTGCTAAACAGTGCTTATAAAGCATTAGCATCTCAGTGGTCCATCCCTTTAGGGCACTCTATTTTTATAAACAGGATAGGTCAGGTTTCTATAAGAGGATTGATAAGAACAGAATTCTCCTCCCCAGCAAAGGCATTATTTCTTGTGTGTGGTTGAAACAGCAAAAGTTAAATGAAAAATAACTCCAAGAAAATAAATCAACATACTTTGGCTGAGTTCTGCTCTAGCTGTAATGATAACAAGCAACTTCGGGCTGCTGTATAATTATAGCTAATTAAACTCAACACTGACAGGTGCTGCTCTAATTTATAGATGGTTAAAGTGAGATACAGTTCAGCATCACTTGGAGTCTAACTTGGACAGAAATCTAAAATACTACTTGCCACTTTTAACTCTTTAGCTATTTAACTATTAAGCATGATAATGACCTTGGTGCTGAGCAAAGTAGCTGGTACAAGGTAGATTTCCCAACATTTTTCCTGATTAGGCAGGGACTGAGAAAGCTGATTGAAAGACAGTGAAGAGAAGCATGCATTGAAGCTTCTAATAAATCCAACCTTGCTCAGGAATTCCTTCTAAAACACAGAAATAGTTAACTTGCCACAATTGTGCCATTTTCCTCCTTATCATTAACGAAGGAGAAATCCTGTTTATTCAGCAGAAAATGTAGACTATCTGATGGCTGTCCTATGGCTGTTCTGTGCTACTTATAATCCAGCAGTACCATCCAGAGCCATGTCTAAAACTGGGACACCCACTTTTCCAGGCACAGTATAAAGACAAAGCAAATACAGAGCTGCTTCTTAGGTATTTATACTTTAAAGAACTATCTAAATAAGACAGAGTGGGCTTGCAGAGAACAACTGACGTTTTATAGAAAGAGAAGAAATTCAGGAAGAAATCTGAGGAATTCAGAGAGCAGATGACAAAACCAGAACTTTTTTCCATGAGACTGTATAGGTCAAAAGTTGCAGGTTGTATGCAGTTATGGCTTTATAACTTCTCGTGATAGCCCTGAATAAATTTAGTCATGGGAATGAGTAAATAAAAGTTTCTGTCCCTAAAACAAAGCTGAATTATTAGCAGCATGAGTTCACTCAGTTCCTTTTGAAGTGAGTCACAGCTACCTTTTTCCTGAATTCCCAAATGTTGACAATCAAAGTTTGCTAATCACAGCAACCACTTCTTGCCAATCTTCTCCTCCCTCCAGGCAAGTGAGAGGAGCAGGAACCTCTCAACTGCCTGTGAAGAGCTGCTTTTAGAAGACACTTCAAGGCTCAGATGGTCTCTGGCAAGCTAGCTAGCAATGCCAAAGAGAAGGGCAATCCTTAGCTCCAATACATCATCAAGTTTCTTAATGTTTCTGTCCCCCCACAATAAAGCATTAGTAAACTATTCCACAGTTCTCATTCCTTCCTGAAGAAGATTGTGGTACAGAGGGCTTGGGTGAATGGCACAGGATCTTGTCTTCCCAGCCAAGCAATCTCCTCCCCAGGACCTTACCACATTCCCCTTAATCACAGTTTAAAAGATTTACCTATTACTGAAATTTGTGTACTTTTACTCTCTATGCAAAATCCAAAGCTGCCTCTAAAGCTGCTCAGCTTTCATTAAAGATTTATTATAAGATTTTGTTACAACTCTCACTGACTGCTTGCATAACTGGCTCCAAAACAAATCCTCTCTTCAGACAGTTTCCAATTTCTATAGAGTTTTCAGCCACCAAAAAGGCTTTCTGATATGAGACTCTTCTCTATTCCCTACCTACTCCCCTGCCCAGCTAAAATTTCTTTTAATATTGCTCCTGAGACAAGTGTCTACTCATGCCAGCCCATTCCTCAAATCCAGAAAGATGGCAACATAAGGAATGTAGACCCTTGGAATGCCTGCACTTCACAGGTGATTTACACACAAGAAACAGAGGATTGATTTCCTCCCTAAAAGATGAAAAATGAACCAATGTTGCATGATACCTCATTCCTCTGTATTAAGATATTATCTCCTAGTAACATTAAGTAGCAGTAGAGATGATGGTGGTGCCTGCAGTAGGTTCTCTAGTTTCAGTTTCAGCTGTAAATCTCATTGGAGAAACTCTATTTAACTTGTAAAATAAGATTACCTTTATCAAAATTATCATTGTAAAATAAATCACTGAGTAGACTTAATAAAACATAAGTCTTAGCACAAGATGTATCATATTGTTTGCTAAGAGATTCAGACTTCAGTTTCTAACTCTTATCTGTTTATATCCTTACATAAATATGCAGCATTGGAGTTAATTTTTTTATATGCATGCAGATGGCCATTTATGAAAAACTAATATGTCTTTTTCAATACTCTGCATTGCCTATTTCTTACTAAAATTACTTCACCATGGAAATGAAATGGGAAGCATTCATGGGAAGTTCCTGCCAGGGTTGGTGTTTGTTAAATGCACAGCTCTTTGGGTCAAGAACACAGCAACCCTGCAGGTTCTGGGAATGCCAGGAAATAGAGAAGATATTAGTGAGGCAAAACATGTTATTTGCATTTTTTGAGACATTAAAAATGCCTCCCACATGCAAGTAATTATTCGGGATCACTTTATAGGTGTTTAGTACTAAAAGCTAGTCAAATAGCCAAATATTCATCTAGGTTCTCTTTTGAAATAAGTTACAGATGCTACAAAATCAATGCTAACAAAGACAGGCATTAATATTCACCTAGAGAAATGTAAATAAAATTATTAGAGTATGTGTTGAGTCTTTTAAGGAAACAATGAAGGAGAATCTAGAAATGTACCAAAATCCTCCAGTTTGCCTCTCCAGCTTGTTGGGGCAGAGGCTCTTAGCCCAGGTGTCCCCAGCAAGCAGTGTGACAAGGCATTAACATGCAGTGCCATAGGGTGGCTCAGCATTCATATATTCATAAAGAATTTGAAAAACATATGGCAGGGAGTGCAGAATTCCAGGGGAGATCATTGCTGGAGAGCCTGTCATGTGCTCCCAACCTCTACAGAGATCACTGCCAGGTTTCCTCCTCTTTCAAGTAATAGAAGCATCACCGAAGAATAAAACCAGATCTTCTGTATTCTTCTAACTAAGAAAAAATGCATTTAACCCTCTCTGAAAACTCTGTGCTGTGTGTATAGATATATATATCACAGTATGTCAGGGGTTAGAAGAGACCTAGAAAGATCATCTAGTGCAGCCCCCCTGCCAGAGCAGGATCACCTAGAGCAGCTCACACAGCAATGTGTCCAGGCAGCTCTGCAATGGCTCCAGACAAGGAGACTCCACAGCCTCCTGGGCAGCCTGGGCCAGTGCTCTGGCACCTGAACTGCAAACAAGTTTCTCCTCAGGTTAATACTAAACCTCCTGTGGTCCAACTTGCTCNATATATATATATATTCATAATGTTTAGGTAAGGGTTGTGTGCATTAGCTGACAGGGAGTCACTAACACCCTCCTGGTGCCTGTGTTGGGAAGGCAGCTCCTTATTGTCAGCTGCTGTCAAATCCAACTCCCAGCAACTGAGAACTCACAGTTCAGGATCCCAATGTGGCAGCTTTTTCTATGTCAATGCAGCAGATGGGGTTATTTTCTCACAAAGGTTATTGTTTACTCACTATAAAAATAATTCAAAAAGAAAATTAATCCAAACTGTGCTTCAGCCACCTACAAACTCACCCAGAAGAGACCCAAGTTAAGAGAGGGGTCAACAAGTAAGAGTGACAAAAATTCTAATGCACATCAGGAGGAAGAAAATTCAGTGCAAAAAGCATAGGTTAAGAACAGCAAAATCTGCTTTACCATGCCTAAAAGCAAAATCTCCAACACAGTCTAACCTATCAAAGGGTCACAAATTCAGTGATTTCAGAAAAAAAAACAATTCAAGACAGTTCCTGTAAAAAGAAAACTACTAAGTTGATTTACTGCAAGTGCAATAAATTACTAATATGCAATGCAACTCTCAAGCTACTAGCTATAAAATATAAACCACTGATATTTAAGAATTACAACAGAACTGAGCACTGAATGTGGCATATGGACTAGCATGGGAAGATGGCAAGGCTTGTGAAAAAGTATTGGAGAGTCTCTAGCACTCAGGCAGAAAAGACTGACTGTCTACCTTTAAACCTCCAGACTGAAAATCTGACCTAGTAAACTGGCATTAACTATGTTTACATATAAGGCTGAATCATTCCCACCATTAGTTCAATTCAAAACCTGCCAAAGTACTTAGATATTTTAGATAATCTGACTGAACCACTGGCCAACTCCATCTGGCAGTACTCTGCCTTGCCTCTTTCCTAGTATTCACTGGGGAAAAAAAACCCAATATTATACAATATTTTACTGGGAAAAGGCTTAGAAAGTGAGCATATACTATGGCCTTCTTTGGAAACAAAAGGCACTACAAACCTCTCAAGGCAATTATGCAAATTCAGTGATTTCAGGCAATGGACTGAGCAGTGTTCCTGAAAGGGCTGCATCTCCCAGTCACCATGAAGCCTGCTGCATCCTGCAGCAGCTCTCCTGACTAGCACTGGGGTGGCTGAGCTGCCCATTGAAGGTCTGATGCCAACCAGAGTGGCACATCTGCATTTAGCAGCACTAATGTTTTGCATGCAATCAAGGCTGGCTAGGAAAGAATCAGCAGGAACTAATTAACAACAGAAACAAGATGCAGAGTTGAGATATTAAGAAATTCAGCTGAAGGAGTTCAACACCTACAGAGAAATTCCCTTGAAAAAGATTCAGGCAAAGGCTTAGACCAAACAGCCAATCATTGATTATTTTTCCTGCTGTTGTTAAATCTCCAGGACATTTAATCTACCTCTTTTCCCGAAGCTAAAGGCAGTGGTATTGTGCTTGGCTACTCTGGGAACTGCAGATTCTAACAAAGGTTTTGTCAATAAATATTTCAAAAGCAATGCCATACTGGGAGAAAAGGAGTTTGAGATTTTTTCACAGCAATATGTCCATGAACTAACTGAATAATTGCTAATTTCCTTTCCTTTTCAGTTAAACGTGCTCAAAAGGTAGCTGGAGTTTCACCTGCTTTGGGCTTAGTCTGTATAATACTTAAAAAGAAAAAAACCCAGAAGTTTGGAAATGCTGACAAGCTTCAACCAAAACAACTTAACAGCACCATAATTGCAATATATATAACAAGGTTACAGTAAACATTTTTCTTGTTGTCCAGAATCCTACTTCATTGTGAGATGGAAATGTTTTATTTATAAACACAAATGTAACAGCATTTGCCAAGTATACTCACACCAAAAAGAGCTTAGGAAGAAAACCTACATATATCTGCAAGAATTTTACCATATTCGTATCTCAGATGAGACATTTCAAATAAAATTGTGAACTAAAAGAATACCTATTTGTATAATTGTTTTGCAGTGCCTTGGCATCACAAAGACTACAAACATTTTTGTCCCTAAAAGGATTATAAACTTGCTGAATCATCAGAAAATAAGTACATGTTATTTGTCAATTGATGTCCTTTATGGCAGAAAGTTTAAGCCACGTTTAAGCATCTTACTGCAAAGAGCTGAGACTATTGCAAATATGAAATTTTATCACTTGGATGATTTTCAGAGTAGTTCTCTCTCACAGTACAGTTACTTTTAGAATCTGCATCACCATCTCTAAAATGCCTCACTACTTACTGAACCACCTTTCTGCTCATGACAGTAGCTTGGACAAATCTATCCCTCCTACGTCGACAGGAAGCTATTTAAGCTACAATTAAGTATCACTTGGGATCCATTCTGATCCCTTCTAACTAAATTCTATCATACTTCTCCTTTTCTATGCATTTTACAAAGTTTGACAGGGAAATATGGAGGAATTCAGATTTAGAGAGAACAAAGTTATGAATGAATAACACAGTGCCAGAAGAGAAGTTTGCTGTGAAAATTGAGTGTTGTGGTCTGGTATCCTTCATGTTGAATACAAGGGGTATGGTCTCTAGTGAGACTCATTCCCCAGAGAAGAAGTGCAGAGGTAGAAGGAGCATCTTTTTGGCATATAATAGGCTCTAGCCTTTCAGCTCTGCAACGCTGAAACAACACACAACACTCAACACCCACAGGTTGCCAGCAACTACATCAAGAAACAAAGGCAGAAGTTGAGATGTCTAAGAAACCTCCTACATTGACCTGCTGTAACTTTGCCCTCAAATTTAATTCCATTTTTCAACACCAAACAGACAACAACAAAAGCACTGTACCCTGTTCTTGTTTCACAGTGTGGACACTGAATCCAGTTTCCTGCCATACCAAATTTCAAGATGTGTCAGTGTACTTAGAATGTGATGGATAAAGACTTGTTGCCTTCACATTTTCTTCTCTGAAGAAGCTATTCTTGTGGCTTAGGCCTCCCCAGCTGATAACAATGCAACTACAAAAGCTACTTGCTCACTCTGATCCCTTCTGCTGAGATCGCAAGGAGAAAACAGAAGCAAAGCCTGAGGGCTGAGATAAGGACAGGGAGGGCTGGCTCACCAATTATGGGCATGGGCAAAAGACAGACTAGACTTGGGGAAACAAAAATCAATTTAATTTCAACAAACCCACCACCAAAACATCAAGCGAATCAGAGTAGGACACTGATAAATGCAACTGGATCCCAAATACAACCTTTCCCTTCGCCCCTCCCTTCCTCCCAGGCCTAGCTCTGCCACCTCCTCCCCTCGAGCAGTGCAGGGAGGCAAGGCATGGTCCATCCCAGTCTGTTCCATGTTGTTCTTGCTGCTCCTTCCTCCTTGGGGCAATGGAGCCTCACAGTCCTCCCCTGTGGCAGCGTGGCATACCTCCCGCAGGAGTCAGTCCTCCATGGGCTCCTCCCACCAGCGTGGTTCTCTCCCATGGGTTTCCCCTCGGAGTCATGGACTTCTTCGGGAGTAATCCCCTGCTCCAGCGTGGGCTTCTCCACGGGCTACAGACAGGATCCTTCACCACTGATCTCCATGGGCTGCAAAGGCTCAGGCTGCCAGCTCACCAGGGGCTGAAGCGGAATGGCTGCTCCAGCTGCCTTCCCAACTCCTTCCTTCCTCACTGACTGGGGTTGTATCTCTCTCTCATCCTACCCCTCTCCAAACAAAACAAGGGAACCCACCCAACATGTTGTTCCCCTCTTAAATATGTTATCAGAGAGGCATTGATTGGCTCAGCCTTGGTCAAAGGCAGGTCCAAGATTGGAGCCAGGGGAACTTTTCTGGCAGCTTCTAACAGGAGCCACGTCAGCACTTTCCCCACTACCAAAACCCCCAGGTACAAACCCAAAATAATAGTGTGGTCACCTGTGACAATACAGCAACCCAACCTACTCTCCTGAGACAAAAGCTTTGGATAATTTGTGTTTAAGAATTGTCTTCTACTGCATCTTCTATGTTTTGCTGCTTTTTATTACTATATTTGATTTACTTATTTTGATTCTAGCTACTACAGTATATATTTGAAATTCCCTTAAAGTTCTGAGCCATAAAATTTGGGATTTTCTTTTAGAATTTAGTTTGTTTTCCAGACTTGCCTCTACCTATAAAAAAAAAATGAACAAATTTTTCTGTTATTCCTCCCCTTATTTCACTTCTGTCTATCCCAATTCCTGCCCTGTGCTCTCCTTGTGAATAAATACGCAGTGATCTGATTGGCAAAGAACATTTTTGGCATATTTGTGTCCAAGAGAAAGGAAAAAAATCACCAATAAATTTCACTTTACACTTCAGATATGATACACTAATTATTGTAGCCCAGCTACAATAGAAAGCACAGACAGAACTAATGCAACATGCTGTAAATTCAAATTCTTATGCAGATCCTGAGCAATAAACTCCCTGATGCAGCACAAGGAGGTTCTGCTGGAGTTAAACAACCTATTATATGTCTATTTAGGGGGAACAAAGCAGTCCTTCAGCTTGCAAAATACATTTTCCAAAATGTTTTCCGCAACTTCAGACTTTGGAATGGGTTGGTGAGGGTGTGGGGATGTGTGCATGGGTGTGCACAACCAAAGCTTACTCATAAATCCTGGGAGAAACACTACCACGGAAATAGACTGCCACTCTCTCTTTCCTTCCTCTCTCTCCCTCCTCCCCATCTTAGTAACCTTAACCTCACAGAATGTGTTCATTTATTTTTTTTTAATTTATAACTTGTTAGGAGTAATATTTGGGATTAAATCCAAGTTGCCTTTGTTTATTAAATACTCTGAAATGCAGGAAACAACTCCTCAGCTGATGAAGTATTTCTTGTGTTCTGGCAATGACTGCTAGCTTCCTGAAGAGCTAGCTATCCTGCTGGGCTGCTTTCTACATGAAAATCTGACATTACAGGGATTTTCTAATTAATATTGTTGAGTTTTTAAAGCTATTACTTATAGCTTTCATTTTTCTATTTACCTTTATGAACATCAGTTCATAAGTCTGTTGATTCAAGGACCTGTTGAATGAAATCCTCACACTGAAAGGAAATAGTCTGTCACTGGTTTTAATACACCAAGAATTGACTATGGTATATAAATCCACAACGTATGTTAGACAGTCTTAACACTTGCAAAATTCCAAAGTGAGTTGTTTACCTGTGACTTCCAGTTTGTCACCTGTGACTTCAGCTTTCAGGTAAATCCTTCCTCTTTTCTCCGTGTGATCCATGCCACAGAGGCTTGGGACGTTTATGACACATTGCTTATGAACATTCATATCACAGGCTGTGGACACAGAAATGGGTCAGGGAGCTGTGAGAAGGTAGTAACATGATAACACTGCAAACACTGAGCAAAATTAAGATTATAATACAGAACTGTTGGCAAGACTTCCAGATTACAGCTGTGTGCTATTCAGCTGAATAGCATGGCTAGTTTGCCTCTTACAATACACTTTGTAGATAGTGAATAATACAGGGAATAAAATAATCTACTTCAAAAACCTAAAGATATCATTAATGAAGTGTGAGGAGAAAAATAAAGTGAAAATGGAATAAAGACTTGCTGGGAGTATGACTAAGAAAACAGAGAATTTGTGCCAGCATTAGCCATGAAGGGAATTAGATTTAAATTGATTATTAGGATTTTTTCCTGGCAGGGGACTTCCAAGACAAATGAAATACAAATTAAATACTGGACTTTGGCTACCAACTGAACTGAAATTTCAGTCTTCACTAGTGCATTCACCTGACACTCAAAAACCAGGCTTTCTCAAAATTGCCATGACAAATGCACTTCAGCCACATCCAACTGAATACACCATGTCCTCAGCACCAGAGGTGATTTTTATTAGTATATTATTATAGTACTAAAATATCCCCTTGAAATATAACAGTACTATAAATAGCTGACATTTGAAATGGTATTTTGCAGAAGAAGCTGTTACTCAGTGTTTCAACTTACTTTCTAAAACACCCTTTTGGTAACTCAGAAAAACTTCACTTACTGTCACATTTCATCCCTTGGTGCAGAAGGCCATAGAGCAGTGACCCACAATGGTCACAAAAGGTTGGGCTCCCATATGTGTGGATCTTAAATTTGTGCTTGCTTCTGGGATCCTGAAGGAAATAACAGAAAGAGATTCTCAAGTCATAAAAATATAAGGATACACCTTTAACATATTGCTTCAAATACCAAAAACTTTCCAGCTCTGCAGCTTATGCTGCAGAAAACCATATTCCAGCATGCAGCTTATTGACAACCTTTACAGTGGTGCCTACACTGGAGCAGGTACACTGGCCTCAGTGCCTGATTTTCCTTTGCTTTGGTGCTGGAAGAAAGTTGTATGTCAGCTCAGGGAACACAGGCTTGTTCCTGTGATTCACCTACACTAAAATTCCCATTTCCTGACTGTACATATACATGAAGTATAATGAAGGCATTCAGGGTCACACACTGCCTGCTTGTTTACAGGGTGTTACCATCACCATTCTGAAATGATGCCACAAAATATAGCAGGAGAGGAGAGGGGCCAACTGTTAAGGAGCTAATCTGAAATACAGTCAAACGACTGTAAAATCAGGATCTTAAAGATGGGATCATCTTGAAATGCTGAAAATTGACAATCAATATTATTGTAAATGCCAGTGAACAAATGCTAACCTGGCATCTAGTAAATATTTCACACAGACTGCTATTCCCCTCTGATTTTCAAACAGAGGAACTTAGACTGAGGACATTTTAAGGCTACTAGCAGCTTGGAAATGGTTTCTAATTTAGGAACAGTGTAAGGGAATACACCTAAATCACTTAAATGTATGACACATCCAAATACATCTACTGGTTCTCTAAGGGTCGAGGCCCCCTTTGGAAAACCAAGAATATTTATATAAAAGGAAGAAATCACATCTTCAGTGTTCAACCCATGTTAGGCTCCTTCCACATATACATAGCCACAGAACTTCATGTACATCACACTTGTTTGTTCAGCCTGCTCCCAACACCTGGAGATGTGCATTGCCAAAATGAAGAGTGATAGCTCTGCACAGCTGTGCACATCAGCTCTATTTTGATATCCTTTGTGACCACTTCCAGCCCCAGTTGTATTTTGGTTACAACCACGACTGCACAACCTTGATCAGAGTTGGGAAGAGCAGTAATTCTTCACTAATAAAATACACTGGGGTTTGAAATCACTCTTGCTAACATTCTTCACAGAAAAACCATGGAAATTATGAAATGTCAGGCCTTTCATGCATTAAAACACCCTTAATAAAAGGACAACTGCAAAATGAGACAAAATGAGTGTTTTCCTTCTGTTAACATTTTATATTAATATACCTTTATATTACAGAATCAAAGATAGATGTTATAACAGATAAGAATTACTGAATTACAGATAAGAATTACTTGTCTTAAAAAATAAACCAACTTTTCAACTTGCATCTCCCAATAAAAGCTTTCAAAAAAAAAATCAAAAGCAAAGCACATGTCATACAAAATGGGAAACCTGCTAACTTTTCCTTCAAAAATAACAAAGTCCTCTAGTTCTTGAGGTTTCTCAAGAAATTCAAAACATTTGGTAACTTCTAACAGCAATTATCATAAAAATATGACTATGAGAAGGTAAAATCCTGCCTTCAAAATGTACTGTTTTGGCATACTACGCTTTGTGAAGGTTTTTTGTTTGTTTGTTTTGGTAATAAGCATTCTGTGTGTGAATTTTTTTTGATTCTAAGCTCCATGATGAATCTATGACCACTAGTTTTCACTGAACAGGTAGAAATTATATAGTATCCAGGTTAATGAGTAAAGACTTTAAAGAATTGAAATGGAGCCTATTTCAATAGTTTCTGCTTGTTACACAGCCTGAGATATGAAATGTAAACTGCTAACAACCCTGTTTATTTAGTAAACACTGTTAACCTAAATGGACTGACATGCAGTGTTCCAGAGAACATCTGTTTCATTAGCCAATGGGTCTTGTGGTGCAGGGTCATGGGAACATTGCTTTACTCCAGGGTTATCTGATGGATCCACTCTGACTATATGCCTTCCAAACAACTTAAACCACATTTTCAAAGATAATTCTTCCTTAAATTGTTTGTTTAGAAGACATAAGGAGACTTATTGCATTATAAATACACTTAACCATTACTGTGGTGAGCACATCTGTGCCTGAGAAGAACAAAACCCACAGCTTCTAGGAATGACACTGAATAAACAGATTTATAAAGCTGTGTTTAGCATCTGACATAAATGGTATTTCTGAGTATAAAGTAATGACAGAGAGGGGAAAGAATGATGGGAAATTATTACAGTGAATGTCTACTAAATATATTGAACCTGAATATTACACTGAATTTATATAACTAAGTCTATCAAAGAATTCCACTCCAATCAATGGAATATACATGGTAGCTAAGTTAAGCAGGAGTGTGTATGAGTGGCTTAGATGTGTTCTGACATTTAAGAACAACTCTACTGNGCGCTTGGAAAAGGCGCTGAGGAGGAGCGTGGCTGGAGCCCTCCCTGGAGCTTCGTTCGCCAAGCCTAGCCATACATACATACTGCATTCACTACAAAGTGAGAGCAAAGACTCATGAACTCCTGCCCCTAAACTGCATGTAACAACATAATACCAACAAAACCATGCTAATAAAACAACATAAAATCAGTCACACCAATAAATACATCAAGTTGGAGCAAACTTTGAAGCTGGTCTTTCATGACTCGATGTAAATCATCTGAATCATCATTTGCTTTCTATAATAAATGCTAGTTTCTGTCATTGTGTGGAAATATCTACTGTAGGATATGTAAAATGAACAATTCAGTGTGAATTTATTCTTTTAAAGAGCAGCACATTACAACTGTTATTAGCTATTATTCTATATCCACACATGAAATCACTTATTCCAGGTAAAACATAAAGAAAGAGGACAAAGGAAAATGGTACCAAAACTACCCCTGAAATGGAAACTTTGCCTGTAGGAAATCTCTTTAATTAAACTAAAGAAAAGAATAACAACAAATCTTTAAAATCTAACAAACAAGAGTGCACTCTTCATCAGTATTTAATCCTATTGTCTGTTTTTATTAAAAAGAAAAGAAATGCAAAGGATTAACTGAAGTATACAAAACATTTGTCTTTTCCAAGCAAGTCTGAGAACATCTAGAGAAAGCCAAGATGTCTCTATACATCTATCACAGGTGATAAAACCTTTTCATCTTATTCCCTGTATTAACATGAGCTTCTCATGCACCTAGAACTACTCTTGAATCTACAGTTTGCACTTTAAGTAGCTATATTAGTAATAATTACTATATTGCCAGTACTAATTTCTAATCATTAACAGCAATTAACTTATTAGTTGTTAATACAGTTTAATCCTTCCTTCCTGATGTTAAATATGCATTAAATGACTTACATGCATTATTGAGGAAACAACCTCTTCTTTAGTATTTTTCAGCTAGAGGTAAACTACTGTGTGAGAGGTCAGCTCCTGCAAATTTTCTTCTAATATCCCCTTTTAATCAATGTAAACTTTTAATAATTCCCAAAGCATAGCTGGCAGTCATATTTCATAGTAAACACAGGGAGCCAAGCCAGGATATGACAGATGAACTGCCAAATAATGGCTGCTATTTGCAAGAGAATTGAACTTTGCACTAAACTTGGCATAGATTAATTGTGAAACTCTAAAGGGAAAACCCACTTCTGTTTCCAAGAATCCATCAAAATTATGAAGGGGAAAAAGGCAATGGGAAAGCACTTGTTAAGCAGTGATGAATGATATGCTCTATTAAAATTCATGTTATTTTCATGCTAAAAAGTGAATTCTCTGCTATTATGAAGATAATCCTCAGTTTTTATAATACAATTGAATGCAATATAATGGGAAAGGAAACCCTGGGCAATCGATACCACCTTGAAATTAGCAGAAATCTGCAGTGCTCTGCAATTTGACCATACTACAATAGACTGGGGCTTCAGGGCCTGTAATGACATACATGGGTGAAGCATCCCTATTAAGATGAATATCAACTGGGCACTTACATCCGTATAGCTCAGAAAAAAATCACAATATTACTTGTTAGTCTCAAAGCTGAGACATGCTTCAGAGAGGCAGCCATGGAATTGCTCTGATCTGCACTGTACTGACTTGCACCATGTGAACCTACTGAAATATAGCCAAAACTAGAGCAGAAACCTTTAAAACATAAATAGATGAGTTTGCAGAAGGGACTTGCCCAGCCAGCCAGCTCTGGCTCTCCTAAAAGGGGCTGGGAGTTGCTCTGAAGCCTGGCTGGGAGCAGGGCAAGGATCCGGCTGCACTCCAGCAGAGGGAAGCAGAAGAACACGGAGGCATCTCACCAAACCACTCAGTTTTCAATCTGTGCACTGCCACTGAACTACATTTTGCCCCTCTGCAGCAGTCCTGCCACCATCCCTGCCTTTTCTCTTTGTTTAGTACAACTGAATCCATTTCCCCTATTGAACGGCAACGGAAAGCTCCCTCTGTGAGAAATCATGCCATCATTTTGCTGGATGGAAGATGGGGGTGGGCAGTAATTGCAAGCACATGGTTAACCAGCAGCACACGTCAATCTGTGCTTTAACAAATCACAAACCAGCTTATGAGCATTTTATTTCTGAAGGCTTTCTAAAAGCTCCCTTTTGATTAGAGTTTTTTTCCCTTGATAGCAGCGCTGAACTGACTATAATTTTGCAGGCACTAAACCATCACATTGCTCTTAAATATAAAAATACACAAACCCCACTCCGTGTCAGGTTGCATCAGTGGAGGTTTTATATACAAAGCAGCATCATATTATTACTTGTTAACTTCTTTTCATAGCATGTGACTTCATACTATCATAACTTGTCACCAGAACCATTAAGAGCAAGGCCTCTGAAACTTTAATTCAGCATCTTCTAGGTGACACAGCTAGAACTGGTGAGATTTTTGGAAGGAATTGAAATCAAAACCTGTCGTGGAGTGTCAAACCAGGACAAAACCACAAACAGATCTTTCAGTGTCAGAGTCTGTACTAGTGATCAAGGTGGGGGGAAGAACGACTGGTTTCAGTCACTAATAACAATACATACACATTAACAAGGTATTGGNTCTGGGCAACCTGGTCTAGTGATTGGCATCCCTGCTCATGGCAGGGGGGTTGGAACTAGATGATCCTTGAGGTCCCTTCCAATCTGGGCCATTCTATGATTCTATGAATATATGGTTGGTAAAAGGTTTTCTTCTGTATCTGAGCTGGAATTTCTGTGATGATTAAGAAGCAGAAAATGCAAAAATGCAAGTCTGAAAATACTCTGGGCAAAAAGGAAAACTGTATTTTCCATTACAAAAATAACTTAAAGGAGTTCTACAGCAGATGACCCTCCAAGGTCCTCAGACTGCATCAGAGCCTACAACAACAAAGAATAACTTCGTATAAATAAATGCAAATGTACCCAGTTTCCCATTTCCTATCTCTGTGACAGAAACACAGAATTGTTCTCCATCTCCAACCAAACACTTACAAATGTATTTATTCACTACTTTAAAAGATCTAAATGTGAAGTTAAGCTTAATACATCCCAAATTGCTTCAAGTAGACAAAAGATAAAAATAATTCCTGAACCCCAGTGGCATAAATTGTGGTACTAAATGTTTCAATTTTTATTGAAAACAGAAGGGGAGACAATATGTTAAATACATGCAAAACCATACACAAATTGTTCTAAGAGATCTCTGCTCCTCTTCACTGACAGCTAAGCCCTAAAGACTGCAGGTCTGTTTTCCTCACATTAATACACAACCTTCAAACATTTCCTACTGTGACTCAAACATGGAATCCTTCATCTTTCTTTGTCCCTCTCCAAAGGCCTTTAAAATATGGATCATAAGGAATGCTGCTCCAAGAGATCGATGAAATCAGTCCAATTTGTATCACACACATTTTGCTTAAATCAGCTTTAACTTCCCCAAGTGACTAACAAAGTTAATAAAACATATTTAAGAAGAACCTAGTGTGTTTCTCTCTGTACAGAGCCAAATCCCACATTCATCCCACGCTGTCCTCAGGCAAAGTTCCGATTCGGTTATGGAAGTCTTCAGACTCAGCTTTCCTAAACAGCCTCCAAACAGCAACTTCAATAGCTAAGACCCCATTCTAATACTATTTCTGTTTAAGTGACTTTCTCCTGTTTGCTATTTATTTTCCTACTGAGATAACAAAAATATCTGTTGGAGATTTGCACAGCATCTTCATTTGAGAAAGCAGCTTCAACCTCGAGGAGCTCTGAGAGCCAAGGAGCCAGATGATTCAAGCAGAAATAACTTCCAAGGCTTAAAACATGGCTTCTTTGATCAGAGCCCAGAAGCAAAAAATAGCAAAAAGTCTTTGTTTAACTGGTCACCAGTGTTTTTCTTCCCTAGCTGAATGAGGTTGTGTACACAGGAGAGGGAAAAGAGAGAGAATCTGAGACTCTCAGGAATGATTCAGTAATGTTATGAAGTCAGTGATACAAAGATCACATAACTCTTTATTACATGATGTACAAATGCTCAAAGCTTATTTGGTATTTCTCCTCTCACAGCTGCAATGTAGAAAAGTTTTGTTGGTTCAGTAAAGGACAACAAAAGATGAGACTTCTACTACCTGGAGAATCAAAACTATCACAGAAGGGCTGAGGCTGTCAGGGACCTCTGGAGACCGCTGAGCCTAGTCTCTGGCTCACAGCAGGACCAGCTACAGATCACTTGGATTTTGCAGTGGTTCATGGAGTTACACTTCTCCAACTTCAAGACCCTGTAGAGCCCCAAATCTACCTGATAAGCACCCAGAAAATCTTCCACAGATTGATCTAAAAGCAGCTTTTTGCAATGGAGGCAGAGAGGAACGACATAACATGCTTTCTTACTTAGTAAGAAATTATACACTAACTCTTTCCAGGAATCCTACCTCCAGGCAGAATTTGGAGCTTCACTGTTTGCAGTGACTCAAAGGAATATCTCAGAGAAATCATTAATTCCACTGACATCTGCAGGATGGGAAACCAGGCACACACCTTAATGTACTGGTAGGTTGTAAGAGCATAAACAGAGTTGCATTCAACTCTACAGTAAAAAAGGTAGTGGTGGGATAAGAAAACAAAGACCAGGCAAAAAATACAAGCACTAAAACCTATGTGACTTTGTCTCTAAGATGGTACAACAGGGATGCAATGGAGAAAAGAGAGGCAGGCTCTTTTTCTGACAGATTTCCGAGGTAACCAAGGCAGGAGAGCCCTAAACTTGTGTGTACACACAGAGCCAGTGCTGTGCAAACACTGCTGTGCTGCCTGCAGACCCACACAGCTACAGCTGAAAGCAGCTGCACTACAGCAAGTCTAAAATAGAGCCAATTCATCCCTTGGTTCCAGGGTTGGAACTACATTCAGAAATGAAGACTGATTCTCAAATTCTACAGGAAAAAAATAAAAAAGAAGCTTTCATCTTAATAAAGGACATCTTACAACGACAATCTCTTTGTCGATCACTGTTACCAAGTTCACATCTATTCTTTACTAATCTGAATAGAATTAAGAAGATACACAGAAAGAAACATTTAATTTATATTTACAATTACAAAACATTTTCTTCTTATATTTGTATAGAAGATGACATCTTGACCACAGTTCCAAAAAGAATTTAAAGGCAGATTTTCCAGTCCCCACCTAGAATTCATATTAAACTATTCTTTTTAATTAAAAGAAACAGGTGGTCATTGAATCAACTGATTTTGATTGCTGCCTTTTGTTCATGATGTTCTTGGATAGAATGGTACTGATTGAGTTGGCACATGGAGAAAGAAGATCTGCACGACTGTACTCCCAGGGATTTGTAATTTCCTAATTACTGCAAAGACAGTTAAATTCAGCAGGGACTTGCCTGTTTACTGGCCATTTTTTCTTCTTTTTGTTTTAATGAAGAAACTGCAGTATAATTACAGAAAGTGCATAAACAAAAGATCCTGTCAGAAACTGATTCATGACTAGAAAGAAACGGAGCAACATTTTGCTTCAGATAGACCTCAGCATAATGTTACAGTGTTTAAATCATTTCAATAAAGATGGAATCTGGATTCAAAATGAGCATTAGAAAGAGAGAGGCACAGTGGTTTATCCCTCACCTAAAAACCCTGATTTATTTTTCTTATTTAGTCAATTTATGTGTTAAACATATACACTATTCAACACAGAGTATAGCCTTTACAGCTTGAATAAAAACTACAATATATAGTCTACCATTGATCAGAAAGAAGTAAATTTAAACTGATTCTCATTGTATAAAAAAGTATTGCTGCTTCTTGATAGGTACAAGATGCCAAATTGTTTAGTATTACAAGTTTCCATGCTTTTCAATGGAGCTGGAATGTGGCTAGGTCTAGCAGAGCCCCAATAGGTAATGTCACTGTCATTGCACTGTGGGACACCAGGTTGCACGAAAATTATCTTACCTTAATATTTTGGTATACAATAATTTTTCATCAGTTTTTAAAAATGCCTTTATTGGCCAACTTGCTTGTGCTAGAGATGACTGAACTTAAACTGCTCCTCCCCACTATCCTCAGCTGGAGCTCATACTATGCTTCTGTCATCCACTTAAACAGAAGATGATATCAAGGCTGAAATGAACCTCACCCGAAATGCCCTGGATTCTGTAACAGCAACGACCTTGAGTTCAGAGGTATCAGGGCAAACAATTCGATACCTGTTGCAGCTTGAACATTATTCACACAGGAAAGTAGAACACATTTTTCCAAGAATACAAGGGAAAACAGGAATGACTCCAACCACCCTTTCAGAAGCTATCACAGCCACAGGTTTATACAAGCATGTTAAGACTTATGGAAGTGTCTTTGTGACCCCAAACATCTTGACTGCTGATAACAGCAAAAATAAAGCAAACTCAAGATTTTCTTTGTAAAGCCAAACCTGCCCTTGGTTAGTTCTGTCTAGTGTGGTTTGAATGAAGGTCTTTACAACTCATGATATTGAGCACATAAAGGTGAGTTGATGCGCCCAAAAAATCTGAGAGTGAAGCAGCAGCAGCAGCACTATGAACATAACTAATGAATGCAGCTTCCTAAGTGACTGTTCTTGCCTCTGTGCTACTTCAACATGTGAGGCCCTGAATAGCAACTGGCTCCCATTTCCCACTCCTCTCACATTGCAGAGCTCTGTTCTCCCCTCTAAAACAGTGAACGTTGCCAGAAGAACACACCAAGTTATAAATGCACACTTGACACTAAACACTTACCCACTTATGTACACAGCACCTTGTCTCCTTCCCACCTCCCACAGCAGCATCTGTACACTTCTGTATAGTTCCAGCTAGAGTTATTTCTGTGTCTGGATGTATTGTTACCAAACAGGAGGATGTAATATTCATACACATCAATATACAGTTCAAAATCTAAAGCCAACCCCACTAACTTCTGTACAGATTTGTTTGTGGAAACAGAGCACTGCAGGAGGGTGTTTCCTGAACAGTAAAAAGGAAATCCAAAGAGAAGTTGGTCTGTCCCAGGGCATTACACACCCCAGAGCTGGACAAACTTCACTGGAATCTGGATGTTTCAGCAGTAGAGCTTTTCAAAACTGTACACTGAAAGAGAGGACTCTGCCTTCCTGGAGAGAGTTATCTAAGAGCAACCACTGGAGAACACCAGATTACACAGGAACTATTACAACTACCTAAGCTTTTTAGACATGACAAGCATGTGTGATTTTAAAAGGTTTCTCCTCTAATTACGTTGTCCTTACTTTTAATAGGGCTGCTTTGATCATCAGGGAGGGTATTTACACCATTAACTTCAGGTATCTTTAGAGTAAAAGTGTGCTCTCAGTCTTCCTTTGAAGAGCTTTCTACATTCTCTGCTTAGTTTAGAAGGTATTTTATTAAAATGCTAACTTCTACACGGCCCTCTCACCACAGACCCACAAATCACAAATACCAGAACCACTTCACACACAAAATACTGCAACCCAGGACTTGATCACTTAATGCAAGACCAAGAGTATATTTGCATTCTGTAATTTGTAAAGGAAGACCTTGTATTCCTTTTTTTAACATCTACATTTTTAAAAACATCACATGCATGCTAATAAATATATTTTTTAAATGTCCTGCCCATTACAAAATAACACATCTGTCTATTTTAGTAAAATGGTAAAACTTTGCTGATCATGCACAAAACCAGAAACAGCTCTTTGAGAAGTCTGGTAAATTTTTGGTTCAAAACTCAAGTCTGAATTTCATGACACAGCAGCTTCCTCAGACAAGAACTTGTGGGGTGTCCTACTGCTCATCATTTGACAAATTTTATTAGAGACAGACACCAATTTGAAACACTCAAGTGTCTTCAGAGTTACTGAATAATTCATTTTTGCTTGATATTTTATACACTGGCTAACAACAACAAAAAAAAGGCAGGAAGGAGGGTAAAATATACATCATTTAGACACATCATCTCATTTTTGTGCTTCATCTCACCTCTGCCCTTTCAGAAGTCATACATATAAACTAGGTAGACATTTCAAAACCTTGGCAGAAATCTTGTTTTCCAGAGACCAAACTCCCATGGAATGATTGTACATACAAATTCTACTAACTATTGAAGGACTAGATTCAAACATGCTTACCTCAAAACCTCAGTGTGAAAAATGCTGCTTTCAAGAAATCATAGCCAGAAACACATCATAGCAGATACTAAGGCACAGAGTCCTTGTATGGTCTTCCACATTGTACAAGCACTGAAACACTATTTATTTATGCCTTGAACAGATGTTTTTTCCATATGTCTAAATAGCCCTTCCTCAGAATAGTAATTCAAGCACATTCAGTTTTGCAGACCAAGCAATAGAGAGATATTCAACTCGTTAGTATTTATAGAGCATTTGATATCTTTTCTAATAGCAAAGTCAGTATCTTCACTGCTGAAAAAGTCACTAATCCTACTCCTTTGAGTTAAGTCAAAACACCAATTCAACTAAGGCTGAATGTGCAAGATGCTCTGACAAGAGCTTTGGTACTCAAATGCTGACCTTACCATGGCAGAGATCACAGCCAAGCTGCCTGATCCACAGCTTTTTTTCCATAGCAATGTAGCAGTTGCTATTTATCTGCTGATTAAAAATTCTGAAAACAATACTGAAACTTGAAGAAAAAGCTATTGGCACACAATAAACCTCTGAGAGAATGACAGGCTTTCAGCACAGCCTCTTGATTCTCCAACATTTGGCAGTGCTATTTGTGATTTAACCCCCAAACTTGATGGTATTACTTGAGGAGAAAAGTGCTTCATTGTGACCACAATTGAGAGCACACTCAGATTAAAAATAAGAACTGACACAAATCTTCTGTCCCTTGGGCAGAATTTGACCCTTTTGAGGTTTGCTAATCAAAAAATCTAAACACAAAAAAGGACTGTTGTAATCACATTAGCAGAAGGGTGAGCTCCAGTGCTTGAAGCCCTGAAAGGAGGATTTCCTCAGGGCTGCCATCTCTGCATTGCTCCTAAGGCTGAATGAGTCTCAACTTCTTTACAGCACTGGGAGAAGTCCTTACAGCATTTAGCAATGAATAATAAAATCGATAAATATTTAATATCTGGCAATTAACTCTGCACTGCTCAGAGAAAAAAAAAGTAACCCCCCAAAGATGGAAGTAGAGAAAGGCCTCACCAAACCATTCAGGAACATTGCAACATCATCTCTTAGCTCAGTATTTTGACTGTGCCCATCCTGAGACCATTCCATGAACACAGCTTTCAGTAATAAGCATTTTTCCTTCTCCTCCTGTAATAAGAATGTTTTTCCGAAGGCTGTTGATGGCAAAGGAGCTTCCCAGATTACACTGAAGGCTTTTCATTTGGAAGAAAGCCTGCACACAAGCGTTTTGCTGGCAGGGTACTTCCACCAAAGGGAAGCCAAGTTTAGACTCCCACTTTTTATTTCTGAGAAATCATTTGTGGGTAAGAACATTCCTTAGTGAAGCCTCTGACTATGAAGGCTTTGTAGCTGTAGAGAGCATTGCAGTGTATACCTACACTAGACACTGTGAACCTCTACAAGCCTGCACTGGGCACTGGTGAGGCTGCACCTTGAATACTGGGTTCAGTGTCTAGGTTAACACAGGATTTTTCTAGCATTGCTAGCTAAGCATTTGTAAGCATCAAAAACAATTATTAAAATTAATCCCAAGTACAAATGGAATTGCACAATATTAATCCTGCTGAAAAGAAAACCTGATATAATAAATGTGGAAAACTGACATGAGGAGCAAAGAAAGGGACGAAAAAAACAACTTAGAAAACAAGTTTTGCTAGCACTGGTCAAGTGATGGGCCTTAGAATCACATGAAAATTAATGTTGTCAGTCAGATTTAAATTTCTCTTTCTACAGTGGCCATCTTGGCAACAATTTAGACATTTACAGCCTATCAAGAAGATGCTGGAGGAAATTCAAGGTGTTTTTTTAGTTAAAGATAAAACAAAATACAAAAACTGGGGGAAAAAATCCTTTATACCCAAAGTGCAAAACATGGGAAAATTTAAATGCAAAACAAGTATTTATAAATTACCAGCCAGAAATTACATTATGGCTCCAAAAGTCCTTAAGAAAACTCACTTCATCAGAGAAAACCTCTCATCATCATGAAATGAAACAAATAGATGTCCTCCAGATGAACTTTCACATTTAAAAGCGAACAAATGGTTCCAGATAATCCTTTACAGTGTGCATAATCTAAGTTATTAGATGGGAATATAATACACTTTGCCTGAAGTTTCTTAATGCTCACATAAAAGCTTCTGTTACAGTTTGCATTGAGAATTTCACACGCAGGGAAAAAACCACATCTCATACATTGCTGTTCAGTGGGCCTCTGATTTGTGATAAATTGATGAATTTCAGATTTACGCTACATTGCACAACAGCTACAATTCTGGTACAAGATGTCCTGTAGTCCCTCTGACCCAAGACTAACATTAAGTATCAGTTGATAAGAGAGGCACACAGTAAATCTCTAAACTTCATGAGGTGGAGGGAGTAGAACACATAAAGATGTAGGACTAAGCCTCACGTGGCTATCACAATCCTAATCAGATTTACAGCATCTCCATCAAATAAAAAAACAACTCCTGGTACAAAAAGGCACATTTTTTTTCAGATGGCATCAACATCTTAACCTCCTCCCCATATTCCAGACATTCACCTTCAGTCAAGATCATGCTTGAGTGCTAATTCCACTTACATTTTATTTAAAACACTTTACATAGCCCTTTTATGAGATTTATGGCCTAGTAACAATCAGGAACATTGGTTAAAGACAAATCACTTATTTGCTGAAGCAAATCTCAGCCTTTGCAGGTGCTTTTGTAATTTGACATATCTTTCAAGCCAGAACTGTTAACTGTCTTTGCATCTACCACCCTTCAGATTAATTCCAGACAAACAAAGTGTGTGGGATGTAACCTCCAGAAGGGCAAACCTCTGTTCAACCATGGGACACAAACTAGTACATTATATAAACAGCTCTTCTGCCCTAGGAATGATCCTCAAGTGTAGCTGGCCTGCAGTGCTGAAGCTACTGAGAACCAACCATTTAACCACTTTGCACATCAGAACTAAAAGGCTACTCTTTGGAGACCTCCTGATTCAAAGTTGTTATCTGCCAATTTGTAACATACTTCCATCACAAGGAAATTGTAAGACAGACAAGTCACAAAGGGGATGAGGGCAATAAAATGAAAAGTCTTTTCTAATTTATCTGGTAGCAGAATTATGAGCCCCAGCCACTGCTGTGTGTTTCAAGAGCAGCTACAGACTGTACCCACCCACTGTGTGTGCACAGGAGGCAGAGCAGAAGAGTCTGAGCTGCTTGAATATGGACTTAATCTGACACACCATCAAAGCAAAATTAAACTCAATTCCCAAACTAGAGAGATTTTTTTCTGCATCCATACCAATTCCTTTATTGCTGTGCTGAAGACTCTCCCCCAGACATGCAGCACTGCAACAGGCTTCCACTCAACACTCAACAACCTGCCCTAGGTTACTGTGACTAAGGGGAAAAACATCCAAACCACAAAAAAACCCCCAGAGCTGATCATGACTGAGTGAACCTGGCATAGAAATCTATACAAATACATTATTCAAGAAAAAAATGATCTGAAAATTAGAAATAATATTAGTTCAAGTTCAAACAAAACCAGTTTCATAATAAAATCAGTTACAAGAAGTCAAATGAGGCCTGTAGCAAAATACAACACATGGTAAAAGATAAAATAAAGTAATAATGATCTGTTAAATAGCTACAAAATCATATTATCTTCCCTAAAGTAAACATGTTTTAAAAAGTGATTAATAGCAATGTGTCTCTATTAACAAATGTTCATCTCAAATTCACCCACTTGCTCTAAATTCATTCATTGCTTTCTGTCCTTGCCCACAGTTTCTGCCATTACCTATGTGCCTGGCTCGTCAATCACAATATTAAAGGTTGGCACCTCTCTGCTCACATTCATCATTGCTCCATTTGCCTTCAGCACTTAGCATCATTAATTTATCAAGTCTCCCACGGCTACTTTAAGCATGACAGAGCAAGGCCTTGTTTTATTATTTTTATTTTTGACATATTTCATGCCAGGCACAACAAATGAGGCTACTCTGCAGCAGCAAGACAACAGGAAAAGAAAAGCTTTTATCACAGAGTAATAAAAGTTTAGGTACCCAAAGTGTAAATAGAGCTCTACACTACTTTTATACAGAGGTTTTATTTACAATGTACCAGCACCCAAACCAACCAGATCATTGTCCATACACAGAGGCAGGCACATCCTCGTCCCTGTATTACATTATTTATCCATTTCTAAAGCTATATTAAAGCATTTAGAGACTTTTTATTATCACGGTAATAATATTTTTATCAAAAAGTTCTTTAGACAGCAAGAAATTTGGAGCCTGTCAAGCACCTGATACTCCAAAATATGCCATCCTACAGAAAACAGCACAACTCACTTCAGCACAATTCAGTTAACTTATTAGCCAATGCCAGATCCAGTGGAAGTCTTTCTTACAGAGTCATCTGGGCAGTTTCAAAGGTCACAGCAAACCTGGTTTTTGACATGCCACATCAGATTCTCCAAGCAGAAGCTACATCAGTACAGCCAGGGGTTTTGGAAGATTTTTCAAGTCAATTCTGTTCTAAAATCCCCCAAATAAATTCTTTAAAAATGTAAAATAAAGGTCTCCCATCTTCATTTTTTAATCAATAACAAAACAATTTTTTTTGGAAGGCACTAAACTATTGTCCAGAGCTTTTATGTTATGCACCTGGCAGTCCTGTCTAGGAGTGAACTAGTAAATAACTACAACTAAAAGAGACAGAAGAGAATCACAAGAGCTTTGATCAAATATGACATTTATCTGTGCAAGTAAGACCACTGAGCCACTTATTTCACAGACTAAATAAGAGATGCCATTAGTCAGATTTTCTCTTCTATCACTAGCAACTTTTTGTGTTTTACTGCATTTTACACAACAAAGAAAAAATAACTGAATCTCCCTCAAAAAAACCACTGCAAGAAGATCAATTCTCCAATACTACAAAAGGCAAACTCAAGCAGTTTGCATGATGGAGAGAGAGTGAAAGTCCAGCAACTGTGCAGTTGTTTTCTCATATTATATATGACATGGTTACACTAGTGCACTCCATCTTCTGGCCAGTGTTTCAGATGTATCACACTCATCTGTGCTCATCATCTATGGATGGTGACAGAGGCTAATAAAGTACAGATATAAAATAGTATCAGTGACTTTATCCAGCTACTCTGTCAATATATCTCCCACTTGTGCAGTTGAACCTTCTTATTGACCTGAAAGTTTATGCTTTCCTTTCAGTCTGCCAAAGAGCAGTGGGTTTCAGACTCCACACTCACTATCAGAAAGAACAGGTATGTTCTAGTGTCTCCTAAAAGATACCACATTGCAGGACTCTCTTCTTTTTAAACTGTGTCAGTATCCTATATAACATATTTGATGGCCTAAATTGGGAAAAGATCAGAAAGCAGGTTACCTGCTGAGCCAGTAAGGTATGCCAAGCCTTGATTTTACAGTACAAGGAATCAGCAATCCACTTTCTGTAGAAGCATTGTCCCCCAAAAGCACAGAGGCAGATCCATAAACTAAAGTCAATGTCCTGTGAGACATGCACTTGTGCTCCATCTTCATCCTTTAGGACACCTAGTGCTGATTCCCTGTGAAAAGCTTCTTTCCCAAAAATAAACAGTAGGTAAAAATGATGTGTCACTGGGTCCCCTTTGGGTGAAAAAACACCTGAGCTGTGCTCAGAATGAAATGGCAACTTCCACCCCTGCAGATGACAGTGGGAGTCCCCCTGTTGCTGCCACACTGCATCTGTCCATTGATGTCCTCACCCTTGCACTCAATCTCAATGTGGGAGACAGGCAGCTTTGCCCTGGGCTCTACACCAGCCTCATCATGCAATGTGCAGAACATCTCTGTATGGGTAGGAAAGAAATCAGAACACAAGATCAGGGAAAATGATTGATCTGGCATGGTGGTGATAGGTGGATGGTTAGACTTAATGATCTTAGAGGTCTCCTCCAACCTTAATGATTCTGTGAGTGCTTCATGCCTAACTAGTTGTTTTTCTTTGAGATTCACTCAAGTCCTTCCCTAAAAAAAATACATCTCATTAATTTCACACAATTAAACAATGGTTTCTTTTCAGCCTGCCTCAAGCCTGTGCTAAGCAACTACATTAAAAACAACAGGCTAACGTTCTCATGCCTGTCTAATCAAAGACACTGTGAATCAGGTAAGTAGTTCTTAAATTAAAGCTTTCTCTGTTCTAGAAAGAAATGTTGAATACACAGACTGAAATAATGCCTCAAACAGGAATACTGAATATTTCTTATCTAAGATTATGTGTTTAAAAACCTCCTCTCCAGAGAATAACATACACAATTTTAACTGCCTTTACATAAGCTGCACATTAAAAAATGAACAATGACAAAAGCCATGGATGAAAAACACTACAGGAAAGTATTAATTATTCTAGTGTTAACGGAAAAGAAACATTTCCTGATAAATCTTTAGCCTAAAGCTTTCTGTACTGCTCCTTAATTAAACATGCATTTGTGTTCCAATATTACCGGTTCAGTTATCATGTCCACAGCCTTGTGAAATGAACAGTTTAGAATAAGCAGTCAATCCAACAAAATGGTAATTTATTTTTGTAACTGCAAGCTAAAATGGCAATATCTACTTAAAAATGTAACTCTTCAGTTCAAAGAGGGGTGTATCTGCATGGAGTCACTGAATGACTTAGAATTGCTAGAGAAAAAAGATGACAAAGGAAAAAAGAACAGAAATAAGAGACAGGAAAATTAAAGCATAAAAATTGGAGATGTCATGGTAATAGGAACACTGTGATGATTGGTACAGGAAGAGCAGGTTCCTAAGCTCTTTATCATCACAGAATTATAGACTGGTTTGGGTTGGAAGGGACCTTAAAGATCATCTGGTTTCAACCCTTGTGCCATGGGCAGAGATGTCACCCAATAGACCAGGTTGCCCAGGGCCCATCCAACCTGGCCTTCAACACTGTCAGGGATGGAGCATCCACAACTTCTCTGGGTAACCTATTCCAGTGCCTCACCACCCTCTGAGTAAAGAATTTCTTCCTAACATCTAATGAAACTCTCTTTTCTTTCAGACAGGAACAGTGATTAGCCCAAGCACACAGAACAAGTTCAAAACCTCACCATCAAAGCTCCTGCCTCTTCAAACTAGCTTGAACTGGTGGAAAAAGAAACTTTTCTGTGAATACATGGGTGGCACATGGATATGTAATCAGTATACTGACAATGAGATATTCCCATTGTTGGGGTCCCTATGAATCCTGAAGCACAGACATCTGCTTCCCAATCTCTGGGGGTTTGAATTCTTTTAAAACACTGAACAAAGAACACTCAGTACCACATACTTCCAGTTTCACAGCTGGGTTATTTTAAGTAGGCAAAAAACTCACTGGAATATAACTTTCTTATTTTGCAATATTTTAGCTTGAAGTTATTAATCTGTCCCTTGAGAATTCAGAACATCTTAGAACACTCGTTTTAAATATTCAATATCTTTCAAAGATATAATCTTCTCACATGGCCTTAAAAAATGGCTGAAATACCACACTGTAATCACCTAAATGGAGTCCTTGCTATGAAAGGGATTCAGTTTCTTCTTGATTAGAAAACTTATTCTCTCAATTTCCAATTCCATGTCCTCTAAAAGGAAAAACTCATCCTCATAAACATTTCCTGAGGATGAGTACCATTTATTTTTCACAGTGCTTTGGGAAGGCAAAGAGAGCTACACACACACACATGCTCAGCAACACAATGGGTCTAGAACAAATTTAAGGTCAGGAGAATGAGAACTTCTGCCCTAGCCTGTATGAGCCATGCAGGACTCATTTTCTCTGTGTCTAATTACCAGTTGGTAAAATACCTGTGTTAAGACAGGGACATGGAGAGATCTGAGGATTGTGGAGTGCCTGGCAGGCTTGTGAGAGGTGCTGGAAGAGTGCTAAGTGTCATACTAACACCTCCTTCTCGTTGTGCTGCAGCAGAGCAGAGCAGGCACAGGGCTGAGGAACATCAGCACGGTATCACACAACTGAATTTCTAACTGATGGGCAAACAGTCAGGAGGCAGAAACTGTCAGATAAACAAATCAGTGTAACATGGTTAAAGTCACAAAGACTGAGCTGCAGGATGGACTAAATGTCCTGACAAGCCATGCAGAGCTTCCTTAGAAAATCAGCCCCAAACTGGAAAATAAGCAGGTAGTTAGTTCTAAGGAGCATGCAACCAGCTCAGCAAGATCTGTGCTAATATTAAAAGCCTGCTTTTGCATTTGCTGCTGTTTCATTACTGACTTGATGATTGTTTCTAGGTTCTTAATGAATTCAAACTCAATTTACTCACAGTAACATCTAGCTTTAGTAAATTTTCATCTTACATATTGACAATGAAATTAAATTTTCTTCTTTATTGCAGGATGATGAATTTCATAGCTACCTCTCAGACTACAAAGTACTTAATAGATACTCCATCAGCCTTCACTGAATCACCCAAACAGCCAGCAAAAATTACTATTTGTCTTCTCTCTTGCTCTGTATCACAAACAAACAAACAAAAAAGTCTTCTTTCCTGAAGAGTAATTAAATTTCTTAGAAAATATCATTAAATATGCTTTAAAGAACACTGTGGAATACTGTTATACAGGCACAGCATCTCAGGATGGAATCACAGAGGATATTCTGGATGCAGCAGTTTCATGCAAAGTCAGGACAGTGAAATAGCCCAAAGGAAATCCAAACACAAGAAGCTCAGGTCACAAGGGGCTTCAGCTTCAACCATGTCGTTGAAGTTTGCTTAAAACATGCAACACTGTAAGTCTGCTGGACAGTTGTTGACAACAAATTAATCTGGAGAACAACACCAGGTTGCATATTTGACTGTCATTTCAATTTTTTTTTTTTAAAACTCAGTCTCCTGCATGAAACATGAACAATATAATTAGCAGAATCTCAACAAAAAAAAATCACTGTTGTTGACAAGAGCTGTCAGATGCTCTACAAAGGAAGGCTGCAAAGGAGCTCATAAGGCCACTAAAAAATCTAAACAAGTAGCCAGGCAAAATGATTTTATTGTCTAAAGGAAAGGTGGTTGATGGCTCAAAATATCTCTCGGTTAGTTATGAAGATACTTTGGAAGTCTCTTGTGCAAAGGCTACTTCCAGCAATAAATGAAACACCATCTGCATGCACAGAGAATGGAAAAATAGTGGCTTTGTGTTAAAAGGTGAATTCTAGACCAAGTGTCTAGTATGAAAGGAGAGTTAGAGCTCAAGAGAGTAATAAAAGGCTAAATTACTGTGTTAAAAGCATAATTAATTAATCAAAGCTAGCAAACAAACACTCAAGTGAACTTAAGGAAAATAGCACTATCAATGCCCAGCCAAGTAAACCCCTCTAAGAGTTGTAGCAGAATCAAAAATCATACTTTGCCTTATTACAGAGAAGAAAAGAGCTATTACATGCAACTGTCAGTGTCAGTGGGGACAGGACATAAACACTTAGCAGCAGTCTGTATGCTTTAGTGGTTTTATCTTTTGCTATCTATTCAAGAACAGATGCCCAGAAATCTCTTCCATGGGCCTAGAATTGAAGCAGCTACCTGAAGCACAGATGTAATAGAATAATTTATTAATTTGAATACTCACATAGGAAATGTAAAAATAATTAAAGATTTTTCACATCTCATTTTATGAACGAAGTATGGAACATCTGTCAAGTCATGGTACATGAAACATTTTATCTTTTAGCCAAATAAAACAGTCTATCCTAACAGCATCCTTGCTTATTGCCTGTAGACAACTGGTCCCTTCACAGCCAGTGCAAAAGGTCCTCACTTGCCCAAAGAGCTCCTAAGACTAACTTCTGAGCATCAGGAAAACATCAGCAGGAGAGATGATGACAATGTCATGATGAACACAGTGCAAACCATGCCTAGATGCCAGCTCCAATAGTGACACCAAGGGAGAGGAAAAGAGTCAGGGTACAAACTCTGTGGGGAGGGGAGAAGGGGAAGCACACCTATGGAACAAGAAAATGAACACTAGTTAAGGAAAAAACCCACAAAAGCAAAGATCTAGAAGAATAAAAGCTGAGGAAGAGGTAAATTAAAGTGTGTCAAAGACTGCTTAGTAGTCAAAGATGGCAAATCCTAACCCACAGACCTCGTTAGAAACTTGTATTTTCAGAGAAACAAAGTTGCAGAATCCCAGATTGAAAGTACTTTTGAACTAGACAGGAGGAAACAGAGAAATTGACGCTGTAATGAATCTGGAGGCAAAGGAGAAAGAGGAGCTGGAAAAAGGGGCCAGTACAAGCTGAAACTATGTACACCCCAAAACCTGAGAGTGCTCGATGAGGTATTTCAGTTGAGAGGCCCTGGGGAGACCAACACATCTGAGAGGTGACTGCACGCTCTAGCCAGGCTCTCCTGACTGCTCAGCTCAGCTGCCAGCAGCCCTGGGCCTCTCTCAGGCTAGGCAGAAGAGAGGGAAGCAGAGAAGCATCTCTGTCCTCCTCGTCTTCCTCCCAGCCCTTGCACTGTGCCAGGTGAGATGACACCCCCCTCACTGCCATGTGCACACGGCAGGACCCCAGCTCTGCGTTACTGTCAGCAGCAGCTGCACCCGTGTGGAAACGTGGCTGCAATTCCTACTTGCATCTCATGTCACTTCACAGGGCTTTACTATTTGTTTTCACATTTCTGTTCTATGTGGAATGACAGACATTTGTATTTCATTTGAGTTCTGCAGATTGGCATTTTTTCCAACTTTTTTCCAAGCAAATAGTAAGTATTGAGTCAAGAGATAAGTTACCTGGAAGGGACTGTAGAGACTAATAACATGCTTTGAAGAGTATTAAGGAGGTCAATCTGTCCAATCCATTTTAATTGAACTAGACACAGATGGTATATGATTTAGTTTAATTAGGCTGTAGATAAAGAACATTTCAACATAAGGCATGCCAGATAAATCATTAAATAGCAGCATATACATAAGGCAAAAAACCCTTGCTGCATAACTGAGAACATTAGTGCAATATCTCTTTCCATCAAAGGATCAAAAGATCAGTCCCATTAGAAGGAATAAGGAAAAACTTCACAAGGCAACATATAAATGTCTAGTAAATAGAGAAATGAGAGCATTTGGAGAAAAAGTGTATGTATTACAAAGGAAATGCTGGTTCTTTCATTACAGAGACATCATACAATAAGGTATAGTGCTCTGCCACAAACTAGAGTTACAATTATAGATTATTCTACCCATCCATTAAGGACATGTAATTGTGAAATATCATTAGCAAGGAGTTAATGCAATTTTTTTCTTTGATTTTTGATTACTACCCCTTAGTTTTCTCCTTTCACTGACATATTTCACTTTTCACTTGTTATCTTTTATGTTAGAAAAGCATTAACAGACTTTTAAAAACTGGCTATACTCAGATGATTTTGTACAAGGCTGGGGATATTGGAGAAATCCAGTTAAAACATTTTTTTTCCTAGCCTATTTTTTTGTATTATTGTTCTAGCAAGTTTTTGGAACCAACAGTTTCCAGCCACTGGTGTTACTTACACCTCCATCTCCTTTTAATCACAATGAATAAAATGTATATACAAGCTGCAAAGCTTATGAAAAAACGATGAGGGTGACTGTGTAACACTGCATTTTAGGCCAAATATACAGTGCTTACGGGCACCTTGACTTCAACAAACTGTGCAGCAGATGCAGAGCTCATCACCATCACCCTGTGCAGATAGTCACCAACAGAGATCACAGTGGTCACACACAGATCTGCCAGAGACATCCACCCGCAGGAGAAATTCCTCCTTACTGTGGCTCTTTGAGTCTCTTAAACCAGGACAGCAGGAGTATACCATATTACCCATGACATCATTTCATATTCCATTTCCTACTAAATGAACTATAAATTTTTAATCTGATTTTAGAGGTACTATTCAACATCATTACTACAGCAAGAGATTTGTCTTCCCTCCACCACCACAGCCAAAGGTATTTCTGCCTGGCAGTCTGCTCAAGAGGCACTGAACACTTCTATATAATCAACATTTTTCCCTAAGTGCTCTGAACTGAAAAGATGCAACATAGCACATTATATGTCTTTTTGTTTTTATTACAGCTGTAATCTTACATACTCTTTATTTTTGTGTTACAGAAACAGTTTAAATACCAAGTTTGTAAATTAAGCACAGTGCACTAAGCACTGAAAAGACTCCCACTGACTTAGATGCAAATTTGGTACTAATGTTAGAACTGCCTAGAAACCCACTGGTTCTGAGACCTTTGCCTGAATTTACCTTTACCAGGATGATTTCCAAAGCAGTACTTTGCATTCAGTACAATTTACAAAACTCAGGTGTTAGAGCTCTGAATTGAACAAACTCATTTATCGAGAGAGTTTTCCATTAAAAAAGAAGTGATTTCTTAAAACTGGGATGCTGAGCCACTTTACTTGCAGTACTGAGAGGTTTTTTCCATCCAGAAGTTAGTGTAACTGTAATGTTTTTTCAACATACAGGTACCAAAAATACTTTATGATATATGGTAATAGTATTTATGCACCAACAGCCATGCAACTGTATTAAAAAACCTGTGCAAACAGCAGATATCTTCTTAATTTAAACAGCATAGAGCACACTCAAACACTCCCAGATTAGAGGTTTGTGATTTATTAGCCTAATTTTCCAAAGCACCAAGTGCCTGCTTGCAGGTCCTGTTGACTCTGCTGGTGAACACAAACACTAATGAACAATAAACCACAAAAGGAACAATATCCAAGCACGTCTGTCAGAGCTGTGTGCATGGATAGGGAATTTCATATCCTCTTTAGAGTAGAGTAAATTTTGCCAAAAGGCCTCGATGAAAATAAAATAAATCTCATGTTAAAAGATATCTTCAGATCTGACATTCTCAGAAGACCAAAAAAAAAAATAATAATCTGCTTATTAAGGAAGAAGCTGATTTTTAGATGTGCTCATTTGGAACCACAACTTCAGGAAATGTTTCATTTTTGGAAGCCTGTATCGATTAAGATGCATTGGTCTTTTGTTGGAATGACAACCCAGCTCCTTGGAGTGTAGCCCAACAGTGTTGGCAAACCCAGCAGTGGTGAACCTGAGCAAATGGACTACTGTGACAGGAGCAGAGAGATTACAAACATAAAATGCAGTGCAGTGACAGCTAATGTGAGAAAAATGAAAATGGCACATTTTTCCTCATTCATTTAGGATGACTTGAAAATAAACCCCTATTACAGCAGCCATTTCTGAGCTATTATGTTTCTGAACTGATTTAATTTAGCTCCAGACTATACCTCTTTGATCAAGTGCCTGGAGTAGTTCAGGGGTATGTTCTAGGGCACAAGTAGTCTCCTCACTTGACCCCAGGGCTTCAGTGTCACCACATACAAAGCACTAGGAAACACTTTGATTTCATTAGAGCTTTTAAGATCAGTAAACAGCTGTACCTCCTCACAGAAGAGCAAAGGATTAGTCTGGAAGGGTAGAAGAGAACATTTTCTATCCCTTTCATTCCATAATGCGCTTCCAGCAAATAAAAAAAACCAACCCAACTAATGAATGTGTATTTCTATTTCTCTTAATTTACCTCTGTGTGGTCTGCTTCTAAATTAAGCATGTTAAATATGAAACCATTTATGTTTGACCGAAGCCTTGCACATTATTTATCCTAAACCCCCTTTATGTAGGAATATTGAACAAAGTCTGTTGATTGCACAGCTCCTTTTATTTTCATGAATGGTCCAATCATGCTCTTGGCACATGAAGATACAAGTAACAGATGTTGAACAAAACTCTGAGGAATTATCCATTCCTCTTAAAAGTTACAGTATTGCTTTTATTTTTGGCTGGGTTTTTTTTTAACTATTATCAGACCGGACATTAGGAAGAAGTTCCTCCCCACGAGGGTGGTGGAACACTGGCCCAGGTTGCCCAGGGAAGTGGTTGAGTTGCCATCCCTGGAGGCATTCCAGGTGAGGCTTGCCAGGGCTCTGGGCAAGCTGCTCTAGTTGGGGATGTCCCTGCCCAGTGCAGGGGGGTTGGACTAGATGAGCTCCAGAGGTCCCTTCCAACCCTAACCATTCTATGATTCTATGATTCTATGATTCTTTCTTTTCTGCTGCTCCAGAAGCATTTTTCTTCCTCTTGCACCCTGTAGAGGCCAGAGCCATTGGGGAGCTATTGGCATCCTGACAGCAGGACGTAGCAGAGTATGTTCCCCTCCCTTATCTAGCTGCCAATACTCAACCTGAGTGTTGACTTCATTAAATCTCAAGATTGAGAGCTGAATTTCACTTGGTAGAACAAGGCCAACATGACAACACAAACTTAGAGAACAACTACATATATTCAATAATTTGCTTATTAGAATTCTTACTAAGTGAAGCAAAAAGCTTTTTAACATGGTAAAAAAGGAATGCTGTTAATGTGTGTTGAGGAAGGGGATTTCAGGCTTCAGATTTAACAATACAACATGACTCATTTACTTGTAAGTAGGTCAGTCTGTAGCTACTAATATAGACCTTGACAAATAAAAGTAGGTTTTGACTAAGGGAGGATTTCATAAAGCTATTTATAGGAAGAGATAGCCAGGTCTGCTTCCTGTTGCATGCTAGGATTGCAGGGTTCAAATGATCTTTAATGAACTGCAAAGGATTTTCACAGGAAAAAAATAATCATTTGGAATAATCCCAGATTTCAATTGATTCTAGGAAAAAAGGATTCTAGAAAAATGTTTTAGAAAAAATCCATGACAATGAAACTCAGAATCCTCTTCATAAACACCTCATGTAGCTATGTATGGTCTGTAGAATGTGGGTTTTATATACTGATCCCAACTCCCTCAATCCTCATTGCTGCAAGCAAGTTGCTTTTTGAACCTTTTTTTTTTGTGTGCAGGTATATTAGAATTTTAAAGTTACCTTGTTCCTAGTATACTTAGGCTTGAGATTTCATTTTTTAAAGTCTTCCTAATGAATATCCACAAAGTTAATCATTTGCTATTATTCTACTAGTCCTCTAGTGCCAACAAGATCTAACCTCAATAGCTACTACTTTAATCAGGTTTCAAAACCCTCCAGGTTTGGAGCTTTTTTCTTTTTTTTTTTAAGCAAAGAAACAGAAGTAGCTAAAGCCATGCATACTCTTTTTATAACTATTTTTTACAGAGGCTTTAATCTCCTTTCTGGTCCATTCTTTGCTGGTCTGATGCTCCTGTTGCCATAGAAACAGACCTGAAGATAGCTTTGTTAGAGATTACAATGGTTTTCCCAACACAGAGACATTTCTTTCATGCCTTAGTTCAGCAGGTACCCTTCTCATGGGGACAAAGAGAAAAGAGAACACATCAGTCTATGACTCTCACATCTATTAAGTTCTCATTACCAGAATTTATTATATGCTCTTGCTTTTAGTTCATGAGCTCAGCCTATGATCACTGGTACTTTAAGGATTAAGTTTCATTAATTACACGGGCCAAGCTGCAGTTTATTTATTTGCAAAGGAACAGTGGAAATCAAATTACAAAAGGAATTATGACTGGAATAATGTTACTTCAACAGAAGCATCAGGATTTTGTTTTTCAGCACAGGTAAATAGCAGTTGGTTCAAAATCTGTTTGTATCAAGGTTCATTAGGTTGTTATAAAAATCTGACCCATTATAAAAATGAGAAAATACTCTGTGACAATGATCTCATCTGACACACAAGCCCTGAGATCACTCCCTCTTTCAAGATAAATCCAAGCTTTTCCAAAGGCTGAAGAAAAATCCATGACCTATTTGGATCTCTTAAGAGTATCACCCCAATAACAAAAAAGCAAAAACTATTTGGAAACAAACACAGTAACAAAAGCACACGCAGGAGTGGAACTAAACTGTTCCTCTTTATGCAAAGCCACCCAAAAGCTTTATCAGGACTATTTAGATGGAAAGGGCTGGCAGCTGCTCTCTTCCCAGCCACGACGTGCCTCTTCCTCTTTCATCTCTCTAGTCCGGCTCACAACACCTTGATAAAAGAAACTTGCTCTCTCCTACCAAGTACAAGTTGTCCTTCTCTCCCCAGCACTGTAGGTGGTTTACTGGAGTTGTGTGATTTATAATAAAACACTGAGGCTATACCTGTTTAACTCAGCAGTGATTAGAACATTTCTCCCAGCACCCCAAGGAAACAGCTCCCAACAATCTCCAGAAGTAGGTATGCTCACTGGTGAGGCATTCCAGAATTATTTGTAGCATATGGGATCTACAGTGCTTTTCAAAAGGAGCCCACTCATTTTATTCCAAATTAAGAAGTCATCTAATTTTGGTGCAAGAATTGCCACCTCAAAAACAGGCAGTGCTAAAAATGCTTGGCACTCTGCAAGGCTTCCTCAGTGGTCTGTGGCTGTGTGTGTTCCTTCTCACTAGTAAGTTCAGTGTGCCATCAGCAGACTTCTTTTCTTTTTTTTTTAAATGCATGATTGTGGGGGTGGAACTTGCTAGAAATGTCTATGGTACATTTCACACATGACATCTCATCTCAGAAAGTAGATTATTAATAAATCTCTTCTCCCCCCCTAACTCCAGTATCATGTCACTAATTTACATCCAGTTTACAGACTGACACAACAGACTTTTGCACATAAGAAGGTATCAAATGACAAGGAAATCATTCAACTTCAACTGCACAACGAATTCTACTCTGAAGAGTTGGAAAATAAGGGCTGTTGGAGTAATATCAACTACAATTTGGGGAATTACAGAAGGTTTTGGTTGTGAAATTAGCACTCAGAAGATTGCTTAATCGGTTGTAGTTACTGCCACTAAAAACCATATCAGCAAGGCTTCTTTTTACTATTGAGAATACCCTTTAAAGGCTGAGAGTTCTCCTTTTATAATACCACTGCCTAAGTGTTCTCCTCTGCTAACTTATGAAAATCACTGATATTTTTAGATTCATCATTTATATCAATTCCTAACTCTCTCAGCAGAACTTTCTAACTACTAACTCTGACACAGATCATCTGTGTTATACTGTATATTGTACAGCCAAAGCCTAGAAAAGAAAAATAAACATTTTCATTTTTTTTAAATGATAGTTATTCAGCATTTGAATTGTTCTGGATTGGAAAAACAAAAAAATATATCCTCTATAAATAAAAAGCTTTCAAAAGCCATGAACTTTCAAAGCTCAGACAGTATAACAAAAAGCTAGTCAGACTGCATGTCCAGTGTCTCAGGTGCAAGCTCTATAAACCAAAAAACAAAAGGGCTGTAGAGCAAGACCTGAGCAGAAATGCCTCTGGAGTCACACACTTGGTGTAGCAGCCACCTGTAAGTGAGGTGTCTGTAAGGAGAGGATTCTCTTTTCAATACCCCAGTCAAAACTTTTTCATGCATCTTCTGCAACTGGACAAATCAAGACAGTAAATTCTGAGACTGTGTTGGAGGGCAGAGGGAAGGGGTGTGGCAATCAGAAGTAGTTATAAAAGTTCTTGACTCTGTTCCNGGATCACTCTGGAGGAGAAAAGACAGCATAGAAAGAATCGTGTCTTGCAGCTTCTACCTCCTAAGGAGTCCTTGTGCTGTGCCTTTTGCAACTGCTCTTGTCTGTCCCAAATTGGCCTTTGCAGGCAGCAGCGCTTGGAAAAAGCGCTTGGGAAGAGCATGGATGGAGCCCTCCCCGGAGCTGCATTTGCGAAGCCTGCCCATGATGAACCTGTTGCCTTGTAATTTAATTCTTTTTTTTCTTTAGGGTCATTCACTTAAGCTTCAAAGCTGTTTTACTTGCAATAAAAGGAGCCTGTGCTTCAATTCAGGAATAGAAGGTACAAAGGTTTTCTCAGTAGATGATAAACGCAAACATTTTCCAGTACACAAACTGCTTTCCAGAAATCTGCGAAGCTGCTTCCAACAACTTAAATGAAAGCTTTTAGGTGAGCAGTGTCACAAATAGTTCTGTACAGCCAGCTACAAGCAATTAAAACCCAGCCCCAACAGAGCACTGAGCTGGTGATGGGTAAATAAGCTGTGCATAGGTACTGAGCAGTGGGAAACCACCCACAGGCAGGTGAGGAGCAAATTCCTGCACACAGGCAGTGCCTGCCAACTGCTGATGAACAGAAGGTGCAGAGGGTGACATATGGCTGGATTTTATTTATTAAGATGGGAGGGAAAACAACATTTGGATTCTGAAGTATCAGGTAAGGGGAGAGGAATGTCAAGGGCCGTGTTTAAGAGCTCATGATGGAGGAAACTGAGGCACAGGTTGCCAGCTGAATGGGAGCAGAATATCCACTCAGTATATACAGAGCCCTTTTTTTTTGACTTACTTCCTTCTTTCATTTCTCTCTCTTCCATTAAAAAAGAGTCTTACCTCAGAATTGATTCTGTTCAAATTGAAACTTCATTGTCAATATACTCAAACACCCACACTTCCTAATGAGCCATTGTAGCTGTTCACTGTACCATTTAAAAACAAGTTAAAAAAAAAAAGGTTAGAAAAGTTATATATGCAAGTTTTCCCTATAGGCAATTTTTAGTGCTTTGAGGTCAATACTACAACCAGGAAAACTTTATTTCTCCATAAACTATTTTAATCTCTACAGAGATTCAGAAGTCAGGGTAATCACAGCAAACAGAAATATCCTTGCTGTCCTGTGAAATTTATTTTAACGTGTGATTTTGTTTGTTTTGGTAAGCTAGGACTAGCTTTTTGGGAAAGAGGAGTAGTAATATAGCAAGGAATATCATATTTTGACAAATGTAGGTTTGCATTGTAATTATTTTATAATCAGAATATTACCTCCTGTCCCCATCTAATAATATCTATTGAAAAGTCATCATGACTAAGAATTTTCATAATTATAAAACATAGACATACAAATGCATTGAGTTGGGATCTCAATGTGTAAATAGAGGGAGCTTTGTATTTTCTTTGTCTAGGTTATACAATGAAAAATTAATACATTTTTTGCATCAGAGCTGCTTAAAAATCACTTCAAAAAATTCATACAAGCTTCTCTTTCAGAGAGCAGTTTTGCCAATCTGACAAGAGGTAACCTGTATCTTGCCAGATGTTCCTCTCTTTTGTGAAGAATTAAAAAGAAATTCTCCTAGGACAAATTGCCTCTTATCCAAAATTCAGATTAGCAATAATAAAACCTTCAGTGGCTTACAGCTGGACTCTCTGGTTTTAAAAGGCCTTTCCAACCTAAATGGTTCTATGATTCTGTGACAATATTTCTCAGTGATGTTTGTTTGTTGCTCAGCTCACTCATGATGTTGAGCATAGTTAATAGCTGTTTCTCTTTGCAAAAACAACCAAATGGTTAAGAGCAAATCAGACATGCTCTGCTGCTTTTCATTATCCTTGGAAAAAGACTGCAAAGCTTTTTGATTAAAATCCTTTTCTAACTAGGTCCTGCAGCAAGTCTTAATATGCTTCCAGTTACTGCCTCCTCATGAGGGATTTTTTTTTTCCTGTTGGGTTGTTTTTTTTTTAATTCCCAAGACCAGTAAGCAACTATCTTCTGACATTCTGAAAGCAGCCTCCCACAGAAGCATAATGAAAGGTCTGGGAGCAGGGCAGGAGCGGGGGGAATTAGAAGAAGATTTCAGCATTACCTGGAACTGAACAGACATAATTTCTTGATTGTGTGAATTCTTATTTCAGGAAACAGGATATGGCTCCCCAGACACCATCCTTTCAGCACTTGTCAAGGACGACCACTCTATTCACAAGTATTACTTTCTTTTTGGCACAAACACAGACCTTTCAAACTCACATTTCAAGCAAAAAGAGGGTGACTCGAAGCTTTTGTCTCTTTTACACTCCCCCCTTTTAAGGCATTTAAAGTAATAAAGATTATTTATTCCCTCTTCTACAGCCATAGAATACTGTAGCAAATAAAAAATGTTACACAAGGAGACAATATTTGTACACCACTATTTTTAGATACAGATCACAGGACTTTGTACAGCTGAGTAGTGACTTTATTAAATACTTGGCATGTAAAGAAGGCTAGGAAATAAGAAAAAAGCCATGGAAAGCATAGTGTGGAATCCCTTCTGTTTCCTGAATGGCTGTATTTAAATATCCAGAAATGAAAAAAAAAACCACTTTTGTTGCAACTTTCAAATATATTTAGAGACATTCCTGAAACTGTCAGGGGAGCTCTCCCTTTCTCCAGGGGATAGCTGCAGCCAAAATGTGCTCGAAAGAGTTCTGAAAAGAACTCCATGAGAGAAATCTCTCTGTACACGATTTCTTGTTAAAGTAGTTCCACTCTCTCTTTCAAAAGAGCATTATTTTAAAGGCATACTCTGACCTTGCCCTTCAGCCACATGTACAGATTTAGCTTTCATGGAAGTTAGTTACTAAAAATTAGAGGGTTTCTCCTCTGTGGAGTGTTCCCAATTGACTAATGAACCCCACTGCTGAGAAACTCTCTGCACCCCTGGGGGCACTGGAGGGTGAGTGCTGGAGCACCTTGCCTCAAGACAGATCTATAAATAAGCCCTTGCCATGGTGTCCCAGATAGCTCAGGCCTCAGCAGGGACCTCTGTGAACATTTACCTGCACCAGCTGCCTGCAGGAAAGGTCTCCCTTAGCTCTTAAAGGCACTTTTGTTTCTGAGTGGGAAATGGTTTGTATTTTGCAGTGTTTTGCATTCCAACCTTGACTGTCACCCATTGCAGGGCACCTGACTGTTACACTTCAGGCTCTCCTTTTTTAAACCTAACTGATAATTACTCAGTTCATTTGTAAGGATTGCCTCCTTTATGCCAAAAGTACAGTGCACGATAATATAAAATTCTTCTTATTATTATTATATGTAATAAACATTATTACATTATATAATTGCTATAATGAATAATTAATACTCTGAACATTGTCATTTTATTAATGCCAATATTACCCTTACCATTAACAGAAAGGCTACATCAGGTAAGTACAATGGAGAATTTGAGTATGCAAATTAATTATGCACCTGCACAACATCATTTAAAAAAGGACTTCTTAGTATTTAAAAATCTGCTAATTGTTATGATAAGCTTTATAGCACATTGCATTTCAGAATGAAACTTGAACTAAGTCAGGAATAATTTACTAAATGGTAACAGGGTAGACACGACAGTCAAACATTTTAGTAAATTAAAGTATAACATGCTACAATCCTCTGTGTAATGGGACCCACTAATGTAGCACAATTTTAATATAACACATTTGTTGTCTGTTTGCTTTTAATCTTCAAAGTGTTTTTTGAGATATTACTTCTGTTTAAATATTGAAAATGATCATTTGGTAATCCAAATACTAAATTAAGGCGTTAGGCTGATTTATTTAACCATCAAGGCAAAAAAAACCCAACTGACAAGATGCAGTCAGCAATATTAAAGACTATTACCAACCTGCCACATACCAGATGAGAAGAGTTGATAAAATTAAATGGTCTCACACAATAACATGAGTTCTCATTTATGAACTTGAGGAGAAAAAAACCCTGAAGAACCCATGTTTAAAAAAAAAATAAGAACAACACTTTCAAGGGTCAAACCATCTGTTACAGACACAGCAGATCCCTCATGAATGGCACCACTATAACTGTCAATCAACAATAACTGTCATTAATATCTTCTATAAAAGCTGGGCACTAAGTTAAAACTAGATTTAATTGTTTTGTTCTACTTGTAGGTATGAACCATGTTAAGAGAATTAGTAAGTAACTAGATATTCTCTGTTTGTTCAGACTGTTGCTGAACTTCTGGCCCCTGTGATGCTCAGCAGGTATTTGGCCACTGGCACGTGTGAAATTGCCTTTCGCCGAGCCCGAGCTGCTACAACACCTACAGACCTACACGTGGGGATGAGTCTGGCTCTTGAGATGTATATTTTGCCTAATAAACCAGAGGTCAGAGGTCAACTATACCTCAAGGCCACAACAAAAAGCAGGGACTACAGCTACTTTCTTTAGAAACAGGTGATGGGGAGTAGGTGTTACCACCTGCATTCTGCACCCTGGTTTAGTGATGAGAACACTCACCCCCAGACAGGGAGAGACTTGGATTTCAGGCTTTCTGTAACTCAGGGCACTTCAAATCCACAACTTCAAATTCCAAAAGACTGCTTTAACTCTTACACTATATATATGGAGCCAACCTACACACTTCAAAGCTGCAAGAATTCAAGAACTCCAGAAGTGACTATCAGCTAAACAAAAGAAATTGAATAGGGTAACTACACTCCTAACTTAAGCATTTTTCTTATGTACCTAAATTTAGATCATGTGAAACATTTAAAGAATAAACTGTTTTAAAAACTCTTCTCAGTTCTTCAACATTTTCCTCTATTTAAAAATGAGAAAACTTTTTAACATCTCAAATTTTCCAAAACCCCTTGCAGCTTCTGCCCATATATTGTTCAGTGATCTCATGGCCAGCATATTAAAACAACTCATGAGAAGCTCATTAAAATCTAGCAAGAAAAGTCTTCTGGTGCATTTCAACAGAGGAGATAATAGCCTACAATCTAGAGCATGCATATGTGATAAGAAACAAAACAGAGCTGTTCAGACAAAGAACATTCTTGGAATGTATTGTTCCCATAAGCAGATGTTAAATTACTTCACTGTAAAGCAGAATTTATAAAACCCAAAGAAATGTTATTTTTATATGAACAAACAAGATTAGTTTATTATTTCAGCAGGACAACACAAAATTCTCGTCTACGTGTCTCGCCATGAAAGCAGATGTGTTGAAAGTGAAAACTGGTTGTTAACCAAAAATGCTACTTGTATAGAGAAATATTGACAGAGCAAGATGGAATGGGTGTATCCTGACTGGTATTCCAGCTCAAGCATGAATATCATTATTTCAACAATCTAGCTCAGATAAGCTAGTTGACCTAACTGTCATCTAATTGGAGCTATAGATCCTTGTGTACAGAGGACAAGGACCAGAAACAACTCTGAAGATATACCTTGAGATAAGGTGGGTACAATTAAAGCTCAGAAACAGCCTCAGTCTTTCCTGGGAACTGTTAATATAAAACACATCCAAGAGAAAGCAAACAAAACTAAAATGCTGACTTCAGGCTTGGGTAAACACCTCAGGGCTGTTACATTCTGAGGGAGATTGTTTCCAATCACATGTTCACTCCTAACTTTTCTTACCAAAAATGATCTTCCAGTCTATAGATATTCACTTCAGAACTGATCAAGACTATTTGACTATAATTAGCTATCATAAACAGCCTATTGATATTGTTTGTAATTCATTCTCAGTTAGAGAGTAACAACAGCATAGAACTGTGTCAGTGTACTCACATCAGTGTCAGGTCCCTTGTCAGCCCCGGGGCAAGAGAAGGTAACAAACTCATGGCATCTCTTATGAACCACAAAACAGCAAACTAATAAGAGAAGGGAAAACAACAATTAGAATGGCATAAGGTTGAGGGGTTTTGTGTTCTAACAAATATAACAGAGGAAATAAAACTTACAACCATGAAAAACTTAGAGCCAAATCTTTCACCTGTAAGTCAATGAGAGAAAGCAGAGCCTAATGCTAAATAAAGACACCTAAGGAAGGCTGACATCAGGTAAACAATATCATTAAAGAGGAGATAAGCATGCACATTTAAGAATCAAACAACTTGACATAATAGCAATTTTTTAATGTTTAGGACAGCCCATAGTGTTGAAATATAGTGTGGGATGAACAATTCCATGAAGTTACATCTCCTGAATCTAAATCCTATCTGTAAGAAGAACTGGCAATGTGCTCTCAGGCAAGAGCAGGAGGCACAAATGAGGAATGTTAAGCTGGAATGAACTCCATTCTTGGGTATGGGATTCGTTCACCTGCATGCCTTGGTGAAGATATCTATGAAGATCCTATGTCTTTACTAGTTAATGACTTCTGTGAGATACCAAAGCTCTGAGTGAAGACTGCTGTAGAGAACAAAGTGTTCTCCTATCACAGAATGGCAGGACATAATGGGAAAAGAAAATTAGCTCCTGATTACAATATGACTTCCATTTAAAATTTATGAATAACCTGAAAGAACCTTTTCTTTCTGAGATAAAGAAAGGTTATTTTAATTTAATTATGCCATGTGGCTGAGGCTATAGGTTGTCATACAGCATAGGTCACACATGTCCCCCAAACCATGTAAAAAGAACAATTTGCTGGAGCATGCTTTCTTTCAGAAGCAGGTCTTTTAGCTACTACAGGTTATTTCTTGATGGTAAGGTTAGTTCAGCTATTTCAAACTTGGTCCACAAAACAACAGAAGAATGGAGAACAAACTAGATCCGAGATTGTGAAAATCTTGAAATAAACACCACACTGTCAAGCAATGAGTCAGGAGCTTACAATGAAACAATTCAAAAGTCATTCACAATTTCTTTACAAATAATACAGTCCCTGAACACTTCAAATTTTGCATTTCCTATACATGAAATTACACTATTTCAAAGGACAATTACAAAGAATAGAAGAGATTTCAGCTGATTGGCAATTGCAAACATGAATTTTCCTCAACTTTGGTGGAAACCAAGTTATCTCAATTTTTCTAAAAAGCTGATTTCACGAGTCATCTTTAACAGTTCTTTCTCCCATTTAAAATACATTTGAATTTCTTGCACCTAATGAAGAGAGCTGAGAAAGATGCTGTCAACTGCACCTTCATGTCATTGCAGAACACAATGAGGATTTCACCATAATGCCACGTTGGCCTCATTTACATCCTTAAGTCAGCTGTCTGGCTTTAGAGAAGTCCAATCACCCTTCTATCTCTCTCCAGCTATTTTTTATCATCATCCCATGCAGCAATTGTTTCCAACTGTTCTATTTCTGACATGGCATATGTTTAGTCTTTGGGCAAATGGAATAAAATGGGCTTTGCTCCACTGATTCCAGATAAGCTCTGCTGACTTCACATGAGCCAGAGTTCTGGCTCAGTGTATGCTGCCCACTTGGTCTGTCTAGTTTGTTAATCACTCTAAATCCCAATGAATCCTACAATTATCATTTTGATGGTTTGTTTCTACCAACTGAAAGATCACTAAGTGGCAATTACTATTAATGTTACTTGCAGCTGAAAAATGTTTCATTTCCAAACAGTATTTTTGGTTCCAAACCTTCCACTCTCAGAGACAATAGCCTGATTTATATTTGCAGGAGTAAATCACATGCAAAAAAAATAATCTTGTTACATCCTTCAGAAAACAAAAAGTTAACTAATTACTTTTGTAGCCAGTGATCATACAGTTTCAAAATACAACATAATCATCTATGCAGAAGGTCTGAGAAATATCTCAGGGCAGGCTGTAGAACTGAGCTGCTTTCCTGATGCCTGCCTTTCAAACTAGGATCTTGGACTGGCTGCTCCAGCTTTGCCTTTTATTCAGCAAGAGTGTGTGTTACAAAAATTCTGCACACTTGGGCATCTATTTTGGGCAATATTTATGAAATGCAGTAGTCATATTGTATCTCTGAGCTGACAGCCTCTCAGAGCATGTTAAAGGCTTCATTCAACTAGAGACAATGCATCCTTGTTTTCAATATGAGTGTCAAGATAAATACATGGGGAAAACAGTGCCACTCTTTGCTACAGCCTTGTTCTATGGCTATGAACTTTAGCTGCTAACTTCTGTGAAGACAATGATAATGACACTACAATGGAAACTCCAATTCAGCTCCCAAAACAAGTAAATCAGACAGCACTTGGAATTTCGCACTTCTTAAGGTTTCAGTTATCAGTGCTGACCACTGAACTTTTTCAAACCTTCCTGTTCACACTACTAATAGAGTGTTGTGTGTGCCTCAGTGTGGACAGCCTCAATTCTTCTTCCTTCAGTTCCCATTTGTATTTGCAATGGGTTACTTCTCCCCAAAGAACTTGGTTCCTTAGTAAGCAATTCAAAAGCATCAGACCTGTCTCACCTTTTGAGAATACTCAAATGGGAACCAAACAGTCTGACATTAAAATAAATAATGGACTAGGCAACTCCTGTGAAATCATAAATCTAAATGGAAAAGGATAAGGATATTTCCATACATAAAAAATATAACACTCACATTTTCCATTTGAAATCCAGCCGTTAGAGTGTAAAACATTTTAGCATTGGTTTCTAAAGTTTTTTTAATTTCAGAAAACAATACAGAGCTAGAGAATTCATGTAAAAAATTACTTAGTTAAGATAAGTGCAAACAAAATATCTGCTTAAAATAACATGCCTTTTTTAGGAATAGAGAGGAAAAATAACCTCTTGCTTGTTACTTGTTTTGAAAAGATGTTAATAGCTTCACATCACTCATTGCAGCTGTTAAGAAGTCACATTATGTTCACCACCTTCTTGTAATGAAAGTTATATTACATTACTTTGCAGAGACTGCCAGGAAATTTGTGCTTTCCATTTTAACAAGGGTGTAAGTAGAAGTGAGTTGGCACACATCATGTAGAGTAGCTTGAAAGCAAGCAGTAGCTCAAGTCTGACAGATAAAATTAAAATTATTGAGGTATTTTCATGTTTTGACAGTATGATTTTGATCCCTGGTATTTACATTATGGTTATGAGATTCCATCCTTCCCAGCTCTGCACTTGCTGGAGACAAATACTCTCTGAGCAGCCCATGAAGGGCACAGGGAGGAAAGGGAGAGAACGAAACAGGCCTTGTGTGGCAAAACCAGACTAACTGCAAGTTCTGCACAGGCACCCTGCATCTCCAGGCTGCTCCCTCACCCTGCAGAGAGCAGAAAATGCCAAACAGGTATTGTGAAAACAAGGGAGAATGTGGTAAAGAGCACTTGGTGCATTCTCACAGCAAACAAGCAGAAGCTACACTACACTACATGACTGGTGGGATTTATGATACATAATGGAGGGCAATTCAACCTATCCCAGAGTTTTCTGTTGGTGGACAATACTGAGGAAAACATGTTGTTATTAATAATATACATCCATTGCCATCAGTCACTAAGGGTTACAAAGCACTGCTGTAAATTTCAAACTGTTTTCTAAATGATGTGATGCAGGAGGGTTATCATGATAGATTGTCAGGCAAGAGTTGTCTGATAAAAAGTCTGTTAGTAGTAGCTTTCATATATGACACAGACTGATGAGACAGAAATGAAGCATTACAATAATAAATAATACAAGCAATCCACTCTATTAGATGATCTATAAAGGAGAAAAACCATTGCTGAGCCCTAGTCACCCACACATCATTTAGCCATACGTCTGAAAAGCTCTATAACCACAAGCATTCCAAAGGACTAGGGGCAAAAATATCAAGACAAAAGTAATATACTGTACAATTCGGAATTATTAGAGAAGTCCAACAGATTTTATTTTAAATGGTAACTTCTATACTCCTACTTTTGGAAGAAAAAACAACAGATGAGATGAACCTTTCCAATGGGCATGAATACCTCAACTACACCAAGTATTTTCTTAGTCAGTAAAACAAGTTAAGCTGCAAACCTAAGGGCAGAGAATGCATTCCTAAGACAGTCTATCTGAACTGCCAGTTATCATTTATATAGAAACAGTGAGGGCTTTTCAGGTCATGTTTGACTCATTTTTTTAATGGTCAAGACTATTCTCCCAACTCAAACAATAAATTTATAACATCTTAACCACCATAAAAACCACGTATTATCTTCCCATCTAAACAAACTTCAAAGCTATGGATCCACTATTATGACATAATTAGTTGCCCAACAGCAATAGGAATACATATTCTTACCTACATAATTTGCCTCTAGTTTTCAAGTATTGCTTCCTCCAAAGGAAGTGGGAGAAGAGGTCTGACTGGCAGCAACAGAGAAATCATTCTGAGTGCACTCAATATTTGTCGTTAGGTTTCTGCTTTGGGGTTTTGAGCAAGAATTGATTTTCAATTGGACTAAGGAGTTCCATCAGAGGTGTAAGCACAGAATCACTCCCCGTATCGCTCTCCAAATACACTAGAGAACTTTAAGAGGCTCTACAGCAGCTTGGAGCACTGTATAATTTCTATGTTACTGTTTCACATGCTTTGCATTTTCAGTGAGGCCACAGAATTTCCCCAAGGGGCCCATATTACTGCCTGACTTGCACTTGCTGCATGTCACCAAGCAATGAATGAATTTGTCACATGGCATGCATTAGTTCAGTCTAAGATCAAACACAGCAGGTCCATTAAAGGGAAGTGTGCTACTACTTCAAACTAGACAAATCCCTTCAATACCAACTAGATTGTTAAATAAGTAGTACTCTTTAAATAAATTTACAAGGAATAGAGTAAACTCAGGGATAGGAAATATTTCCAGAGTAAAAGGAGCAACAACTAAGAAACAAGGTTTAGCAATACTTGTCTTTCTCCTTTTAGGAATATATGGTAACTTGTAAAAAAATACTGAAAAATCCTATTATAATAAATATAAACAAGGCTGTAGATTACAAACCAAACCCAAGTCAGAAGCAGTGCTATCTCAGAATGTTATTAGCATACTGAATCCACAGGGAATTTTTTAAAATTACACCAACTTTGCAGCACATACCATTTCTAACACATCAGCTAGTTCTTCTGCCCCTGTTTGACCCTATCTAGAAGAGAGTGCTATCTCAAGAGAGCACCCAGGCTAACGCTTACAACTGCTACACGCAATCTTTCCACTTGGCATTTACAACACTTGCCTCACTGGAACAGCCTAGAGCCCAGCAAGATACAGTCTGTTCCAGGGTAGCATAGTCAGGAAGAAAACCAACTGTCTCTCCCCATCACCTTAACCTGTTACTAAGCTTCTTAAAGCTCTTTTGTAACACCGTGAGGTCACACAGCACCTTTTCAGCACTAATCTGTGTAGTGCTACACAGCTTGCTGCATGGGTTATCTTCATTTACACTGCAATTTCTGCAAGACTTTTCAGAGTGGCATCAAAACCTTGTCCTCAAGTCACAGTCTAGAGGTTACATGAAATCAATATTGATAAATTAGGGCTGATTCCTACTTCTAGGCTCCAGGTCTAGCAGTCAGTAATTGTTCTGCATATCCTCAGGTTCACACATCTGCTCTTGCTGCACAGATCTGCTTTTTCAATTTTGCCCAGTTCAATTAGGTTTTGGGGGAGGACAGAAAGAAAATCTCTCCTACCTATTTAAAAAAAAAAAATATATAAGAGAAAGTAATGGTTAACTGCAACAATATCTTATTTGTGTGAAAGGATTATACAGCTCATCTGGAGAGTCTTAATTACTCAGGTCATGAGCCCTTTACACTAAGTGTAAAACAGATGGATGGAGCCAGTAAGCTGCCTTTGCAAGATCTGCAACAGTGTGCAAATAGTCTGCATGCCTGGCAGAGAATGCACAGACATTATTCACTGAGCCAAACATCTTTGGCAGACCTGGTAGTACTGTGGGATAAAATTAGAAATACACACCTGCAGCTATGCATGTAACACATTGTTAAACCGTTTGGATTTAGTAAAATACTGCACATAATATATTCAAATTTGTCTGAATACTATAGTCAGACACATACTATACTAGATTTGTCATGTCTGCCTTCCATTACAGGAGAAAGAAGATAGAGAATACTGGTTTTCCCCTAAAACTACAGTGCAACATCTGCAGAGCTGAGGAAGAGTTTCAAAATATTGAAGCATTTAATGTAATATTAAGTATTCAATACTGTTTCAATCTACTTGTTAATTATGTGCTTTTTAAAGGACAGAGATCACTGCTTCTATTTAAAGTCCCTCCTAAAATTTCACAAAGCTATTCATCTCTCTCCTCTGAGATGTCCCATTTTAAAAATGAGTAATAACCCAGAAGTCATCTATCAAAAGAGGTGCTGGATTCACTATTTCAAGAAAATTGTAAGAGCAAAAACAATGACCCATAACCAGAGACGTTTTCTATCGCTTCTGTCATTTGAATTCACTTTAACAATCTGCTGATCTTACCATGCTATATAGCAGCAATAAAGACACTCTGGGTGCCTGCTATCATCTGCTTTATGGCTGTGTACAAGCACATCAGCAAGGAGCAGCACAGCTCTTTCAATTAAAGAACTAACACAATATGAAAACCCACAAGTGTTTTTTGTGAACACTGACCATCAGATCTTCAGGGTTTTTAACTAATTCAGCAGTGATCCAAATGGCAGAAATGGGATGTCTGAAAGGAAGCAGCTGCCTTTAGTTTGATGTATTACCCAACATAGAAATAAAGGGCTGGGAGAGCGAGCAGTATAAAGCAGAACAGGGTGTATGGATTTAAGACTGTATGAAAGCACAGGATACAAGATGAAACTGATCTTCATAATGCAGCTGTTGATTTTTTTTTGTTTGTTTAGTAATACAGCTGGAATGCTGGACACCAACAGAAAGCAAAGAGCTTTTGGAAAATCATGGTAACTGCCTCTATCTATGCTACCAGTCTTGCCAAATCCCAGTCACATCATCTGGCATGAGAAAAAAAACAAGGTCCTCAAGGAGTGTATGTGTATGGCTTTGCGAATGAACGAAGCTCCAGGGAGGGCTCCACCCAAGCTCCTCATCAGCGCCTTTTCCAAGCGTGCTGATAAAAAGAGGATAGCAGATAGCACCCTCGAGCCTGAGCTATGGATTTTTTTAGGTGAGACACAGCATGCGCAGAGCTGGACCCACCCTTTAGTCCTAAGGTTCATCTGCCAGGGCCTAGCAAGCTTGGACGCTGGCAGCCAAGTCCTTAGGACGTAGGTTTTATTAGAGTGTCCTTCTCTTAGCTGGAAGGCCTCACAGGGCTAAACGAGCTCCATCTGCCTGGGTTTGGAATCAGAGTTGTCCTTCTCCTAGGATGACTACCAGAAGGCTAATGAGCTCATCCTACCCATAGGTCCTCAAGGAGTAAACCTTCTCTAACACTAAGAGTGATCACAATGGCTTTGCTCTTACAAGTCCAGTCACCATCACACATCACCTTCTTCCCATTCTGCCTCCATCCACTGAGCCCAGGAGCAGCTCGACAAAGCCCCAGCGCTGGAAGGTGCCATGGGCAGAGCTTGCTCCTCACTGCCAACCAAGCTGAAAACTTTATTGTTCAGTCATGAGAAGACTAATGCACTGAAGACAAATGTCTGAAAGACTTATGTGATTTCTTAATCTATCATCTCCCATTCAATCATCCCCATGGTCAATTTAACACATCACACAGCCTGTGCCATGCTTCACAGCAATGACTGAAGCTGTTCACAGCTCACAAAACTGCAGAAACACAGCTGTAAGGTTGTACTGTGAGGCTTTTAGAAACAGTCTAGAATACTTCAGCACTGAGGTTAGAGCTTGTTTTTCTCAACAGTTCATAATTTAATTAGATCAAGCTACTAGTGGCAGTAAACCAAAATATTTCCTTCTTTGAGTACGATTTGTATGGACACAAATAAAACAAGTGAAATGCCACATCTGAATGCCAAGGGCTGAACACTAAGTATTTTAGTATATTTTGAATTTAAGTCCAGGCTTTCAGTTGTGTTTGAGAAACTTTATAACATATTAACAAAATTAATGAACCTTACTTGCCAGTAAACAGAATCCACATACTAATTCCATTATTGCCAAAAGATAATATTTATTTTTCTTCAGATGGGAGGAAGTGAGGCCAGGATGACACTGAACAAGCTGTTTGCAATAGGAACAAAGCCATATTCCAAGTACCCAAGTACTAAAATACAAGAAATAACCTTCCCACGATACCTGTTTGGACACAATCCTGGTGAGAGAACTACCTCACAGCTGCTAACAAGGATAATAATGTAAGAAAAGAATTACAGAATTAAGAAAATCCATCCTCAGCCAATAGGTGGAAGATTTTTTTTCCTCCCAGTATGTTTGAGCAGTACATTATTTATTCAAAACAAGCAGACTAGTTTCTTAGGTTTAGTAGTTATCAAAATTACATGGTTGAGTGAATGACATAAGTAATTCACTCCAAACAGCTAAAGTGATATTTATAGGAAATACTTGTGGGCTCTGAGGTAGGTAGTACATACATAACAAAACATGGATACATGTCATTTAATTATGAATGAATTATTTACATGTGCAGGTGTGTAGAATATTTAAAGAAAAAAAAAATCAAAGCAAAGAAGTAGCTGGGATGGGAGATTTACAGCCAGAAATCCTGTGTGGCACTAGTCAGTGCAATCTGTCACCATATAGTCACTGTAACTTCTGTCAAGGTAAATTTTGAGCATGAATTCAGGAAAACTGAACTAATTGTACCCATCAGCCTACTAATTCAGCATTAGGCTTTCATGTTCTTGGTTTACATTTCTTGGTTCCCAGTGCTTTGCCAGCTCAAACAGTTGCACTCTTAGAGCAACACTACCTCAGCACGCAGAGCAGACATGGTGATGATTTCTTAAGTCACAGTTAGGTGACCAGTTTAATTTGACATATGGCACATTGCTGTCCAAACCAGTGGCCCTGTCTGCCTGCTTCTGTCTTAACATTTATCCAGCCAATTTTTTTCTTTGGCAAGGTTTGGTTTTGGCTGGACCAGTTCCCCCAGCTAACTCAATACACAGAACATGAAAATTCATGTAGCACAAAAAAATAAAAAGAACTACAAGACCACCAAAGTAGCCTAGATTTATGCTAGATTTGTACTGGATAAAGCAATCACATAGTAACACTCTAAATTAATGTTACAACTCAATCCATCTTGCATGATTAAGTCAGAGAACTGAGAAGACTTCAGTTTGTCTAGATGGTTGACCAAGATTTCAAAATATTTTTCAAGTGTAGACAACATTCCTAGAATTTAATCTTTATCTGAAAATGCTCCCCAAAAATTCAGCCTACATTTGAGTTCTTAGGCCTTAGAATGATTTAACAACTATTCTGGACAGTAAGTCATATAGAACCCTGACTATGAAAATAGTCTACAAACATTTTCCACTGTATGGTCATGACATATTTGTGCAGTTTTTCCTGGCTCACTGAAGCAGCAATATAAACAGTATTTCTTGGTTTATGTCAGATATAATGAGTGTTTACTTTTCTATATCATGAGAATACTACTATTTCCTAGCCTATATATTTACCAAAAGCAATATATTAGCCTAAGTAAAAAATGAGGCATGAATGTCAGTGGTATGTTAGCTGACATTCAGCTGAGAATATTGCTTACAACAAGCCAGTAATTTTCAAGCAACAATAAGAGACTGGAATTCAGGAAGCCATGACTGAACACACCCTCAGAAAAAAAGGGATTGGAACTCATTCCTGCTCACCATGGAACATGCAAAAAGGGTCTACAGGCCAGAAGTGAAGCTATTTAATTTCTGTCACCACTGTCTTTTCACACTACTTTTGTTCAAGGTGTTACTGCCTGACATTAAGCACTTCAGAAGAGATCATTAAAGGCAACTGCAAAAATTAAAGCATTCTGAAATTGCACACCAAATCTATAACTTGGTAAGAAAAACAATCCCCAAAATTTGAGCTTTCAGTGGACAGTTTTTAAAAGCATAGATTACTAATAGGCTAAACAAGAAATCTCTTTATTTTTCATGTATGTTTGAAAAAGAAAAAAAAATAAATATATAAAATAATAATAAATATTATAAGCAACTATAAGTAATAATAAGAAATATGAATATTTCTTGAAAAGAAACTGCTGAAAGCACTTTCTTATGAACTTCAAAGTTTCTCTGGCATATTTTCCCTCATCTGTTCCCCTTCTTATACATAGTGCAACAAAGCAATTCAGCCTTTTTACAATATGCATTTAACAGCATTAGAAACAAGTATTTTACAAAGTCTCCACAATACACTAATGGATACTTGGGATGCTGTATTATTCCAAAACTAATAAAAGTACTAGTGGCTCTACCCATTCCAAAAGATAAGATATTGCTAGAGGCATAGTATAAATTACACCACTAGGTATCTGGATAAGTTAAAGTGGATCTATTTTCTTTTTCCCCAGGAAGAATTCAGTATAGGTCAGAAGTGTGTCATTAGACTCTCTGCTTAACTTCTAGCACTCAAGTGAGTCAAGGAGGGAAAAGAAAAAAAGCCTCAGCCAACAACAAGCAGCCACAGAGTCTGGCATCCAACCCCCAGATGACATCTGGGAGCAGTTAGTCACTAGACCCACAACACATGAACATGGATCTGTGTTCTACTGAGTGGCACAGCACAGCAGAGCAGAGCAGAGCACAGCAGAGTAGCTGGTTGCAAGTCAGGTCTTCCATCTACAAACCACACTGCTTTGAGAATGAAACTGCATCTATCCCTCCACACACGCAAGTGCACAACCATGAATGCAGGTAAATCCATACAATCATGGCAAAGGAACACAGGCAGACAGTGCTTTTAGTCATCTCCATGAGCCCATACAGAGAAAAGGCACTGGTAACTGAAATTAAAGCAAGTAACAAGCAACAAGATGAGGAAATGGCCTCAAGTTGTGCCAAGGGAGGTTTAGGTTTGACATTAGGAATGATTTCTTCCCCAAAAGGGTTGTCAAGCCCTAGCACAGGCTGCCTAGGGCACTGGTGAAATCACCATCCCTGAAGGGATTTAAAAGACATGGAGATGTGATGGGGAGGGACATGGTTTAGTGCTAACTTGGCAGTGCTGGGTTAATGGTTGGACTTGATGATCTGAAAGGTCCCTTCCAACCACAATGATTCTATGATTCTATTCTATGAAGTCCATAAAAAGATAATGGGAAACGATGAAAACTGAGAACAGATGACAAACCCTTAAGGTTTACTGAAAAGAGTACATGACCCAGAAAGTCTGGGGCAAGTCAGCTCACTTAAATAATTTCCTCAGTGCTACAAGCTATGTTTATGCATCTCTTACTTCCCAAGTCATATAATTCAGACATTCAACACTGCCCATTTAATGCTTAAGTTCTAATGCATCAGTGTCTGTACTTGGTAATCTTTCTCCTTAGGCCTCAGTTTAGTAACAAAGATTATTCCATAGCTAGTTTGGAGCAAGACAAAAAAAAGCCACTTTAGATTTGGATTTAAGTGCTTATAATCAATAGCCTGAATAATGCCCTTTTACATAACGCAGCTCATTCATTACATCTCATCCACACTTCTTAAATGCTGTTTAATATTTCTGATTGTGAATACTCCATTATTTCAGCCAAAAATAGTTTTTATATTCAGTCATTTCATGCCTTTCAATGCTGCACACTGCAGGGTTTTTAAATCCTTCACAGACTGAGCAAACTAATGCAGTAAAAGTAAGTGACTTATATAAAAATGCATGTTCTCTCTGCAAACAACGTGAAACTGTCACAGAAGTGGATAGAAAATAACAAATTCCAGTAGACTCCAACTGGCATGCAAACAGATGAATTGTACATGAATTATGCTGAAGTGGTGTAATAAATGTAGAACTAATTTCAGGCTCCCAAGTTTGAAAAAAGTACATCCCACATAGAGAACAATATCATACATCAGCAAACTACTGTACAAGAAATCAAACTTCCATTAATACCTGGATGCAACACAAACTTTGTGTGGCAGGAACTTTGCTTTAAAGCTGTCATGATCAATGTCAAATATGCCATTCATAAATTCAGTGCAGAATGTTCAAATGGGGCTAAGGCAAATGGCCAGGAACAAGGGAGCCTATGTGAAGAGGTCACAAAACAGTCCAGCTAGAGTCCTTCCATAGAAAGTTTCCTTGGAAAATTAGTTTTTTCACTACTCTGGGTAAAAACATCTCTCCAAATGTGAGGGCAAACCTGTAACAATTAAAGTCTACAGTTTCACTGCAGCAAGAATTCTCCTGTGACACAAGCTCTGTGCTGATCTCAATTCCCTACTAAAGAAAGGAAGACTGGTCTGTAGTTGCACAGCTGCTTCACACAGGCATGAACCAGCATCATTGCTTAAACAAATGTTTCTAGTATCTGTCCCACTCTCCAGCTGCTTATTGCTGCTCTGGACCAGACCCTTCTTTTTGCTGGCTCTTAGCTGAGTGGACACAAGGATCCTTACCCAAGGACTCCCTCCTTGGCACATTACTGGTGCTGCTGATGCAGCATTGCCCCACGTTACTGCCCAAGAAAGGATTGGTGTACAGACAATTAGCCAGGCAACCACATGAACTTCAACCTCCAGACTACATCCAACTGAGAGCAGGTAACCTGTGTTGTGGAACAGCACCACAGTCTTCACCAAGAAAGGCTCAGCATCTTCATGACAAAGATCAAACAGGAAAATTCCTGTTTCAGGTTTTGTCCCATTTCCCCAGGCATCTACTACTCCTTCATTTTAACATTAAATACCTCTAAAGCAAAAGACTGTGGTTTCAAATATTAATAGCTAAATTCTAGGAAAAATAAACAGAGATTGTCTGAGTTCCATTGGATGCAATTAGTGAGAATTCCTGCAATGACAAAACAATGGCTGAACGTGTCCTGAAACTCACTGACTGGAGAAAACTCATTAGAAACAGATTTATGAAAGTGAGTCAGAATTTGGAACAAACTGAAGATGAGTAACAAAAAAATGGAACAGAAAAAATGTGCTCTATTATTTTAAAAATGTGCAGTGCTGACAATGTGCACTGAAGCAGCTGAGAGCTCTGCTTGCTTCATTCCAATGCCTTTACATTTGCATCCTTTTCTATACCACCTTACAGTACAAATGCAGATTTAAGAAGGTTCTTATGGTTTTTTCTCAGACATATATCTGCTAAGCAACAGCTTACACTACTACTAATAATACCAGGTATTACTGCTATCAGGAATTCATAGCTAATTTCCCTGCTGCATAATGGAATCTCATTCTTACCACAGAAATTTCATATCTCCATGAACAGATTTTTTTAACAGATACTATTTCAGTTGCTTTAAGCTTTTGTAAAAAAGTAAAAAGTCAGCTTTTCTTTTAAATCAATGCTACATAGTGTAAACTGGTATTTCATGCATTTTTATTTGTTTGTGAGGGGAAAAAAATGCATATCTTGAAAGGTTTCTTTTAGTTTGGATTTTGCATCCATTCACAGAGACATTAACACAGCAAGTCTATTAACAAGGGGTTTCACAAGTTCAGTTGTGGTAATTAGTCATATTTCAGCTTTAAATGACTCTCTGTTCTAAGGAAAAAGATTATGGCTTTTCTTCTTGCTCTATTACCCAATTGGCATTTAAGTCAATCTGCTAAAAGTGTATCTGCTTCAATGGAAGCTGAAAATCACCCATTAAAGGAATATGCAAATCTCTGATCTCCCTCCCCCCCTAATACTCTAATCTAATAAGAACGTATTACATTACTAAGACATTCTGGCTGAATCTGTTATTCAGCTCTCCTGTAGTTCTTCTGTAATTCCATTTTTGCTGTCATAAATATAAACAAAGAAATAAGCTTTTTTACTGACAAGATGTTTCTAACAACTTCAGGTTCTTCCATGAGTTGCAGCAAACAAACCTTCATCCCAACTCACATCGTAATGTTTAGCATAGTGAGGGGAAAGTCCTTTCAGAGAACACAGCACATATTCACCTCTAGTTCAGTGCAGATGAGACCATGGCTGCTAACTGGCAAATCATCACTGCAGAGACTTCAAGAGTTACTCTCTACACTCAAACACTGCACCAAGAAGATACTCTTCCCAAACCTCTAACCAGAAAGATGGACTGATTGATTACTATACTGTTGAGTCCAGCTGCATCATTAAATTCATAGAGCGATGCTGTTAACATATCCGATAAGTAAAAAACATGTTCATTATAAGCAATAGAGAAGAATATTGATTAGACCAATGGTCTATTGAAATAAGACATTGCCTGTTGTGGTTTTGCCTGCTCCAAAACAGGCAATGAATCACTGAATCTCACAGAGAGGCAAAAAAAAAAGACTTATAGCAACTGAATTATGACAAATAAGGTGCTGTGAATCCACTAGAATGCTTTTCATGTAAAGGGTCAGAGTTACACCTTCAAAAAAACCTACCTGAATCAAAATATTAGCTCTTTACGCTTAATAGCATTTGTAAATCAGTCATTCAGAGTAAATCAAATAGAAATTAACTTTGTACCAGTCTGTGGTTTGCATTAACTAGCTCCATTTTTGGTGTAAGATGTAACCAAAACTTGATGAACTTCCAGGATACTTGCAGTGTTTTGGTAGTGGCTGGCACATGCTGTTCTGATTTACAGTGATGGGTGTTATAGCTTGTTTTCAGGAGCTTTTGCACAATACAAATTGGCCTGCCCTGCTTTATGTTGGCCTCTTCATTTCAAGACATTACATGTGAGGCTTTGTTAAATGGTTTTAAAGATGGCCTATGGTAAAAGAAGAAAAAAATGAAACCTCATGTCATCTTTTTAATGTGGAAAATTATTCCTACTTCAGGGCAGTTATTCAATTTGATACAAGAATTATTAAAACCTCAGCATACTCAAAAGGCTTTCAGGCTTTTCAGTGAATGACTCCTCTCTCAGGCATATTTTGTCCATTTATATTCTACTTCCACTAATGCCATACACGTTTATTATTCTGTTTAGGGAGGAAGTTACAATAAAGTCTTGTTTTGCTTTAAGAGGAAAAAGCATTTATGTTCACATGACACTTTCCTTTGCAAAGTGCTTCCATTCCTGTTAATACATTTGTGTTAATACCCTCCTGGCATCCTCCAAATACCAAGTCAGCAGAGCTCTCCTGCCCGTTAAACTAATGGACACTAGTCTTAAAACAGAAATCCAGCTCTTCACTTCTGCTGAGTGATACAGGACTTGATCTCTCCCCTGGTTTACAGGTGACTTTTCTTTGTAAATATAGCACTTACCCTTCCTGACTGAAGGATTATGATTCATCAAATTACAGGGGGGGCTGGGGAAAGGAGGATTGTCTTGGGTTTCCCTGATTATTATAGATTTATAAATGACCACCAGTGGGATTTCTCTCCTCTACTTGTTTAGACATTCAGAGAGATCACGGCTGTTGAGCTCATTGCTTTATAATCAACAGAGGGAAGCTGGCACTTCTTTGAAAAGAAAAGAAGTGCTTTATCACATCCTGATGTAAGTTGCCTGCATGGTGTGGAAAGGTCTCCATTAGAAGAGATGGATACTACTCTTAAAAAAAATACTTTAGGATGAGATTAATCACATCTGAGAAGAGTCCATTTCTCTCCATAGGCTATCAAGGGATTCAAGACATCTCTCAGAGTTTAAAATTTACAATGTTGGCATTTCGGTGTGAACAGATTAATCTCATCCTATATGTTGGCTAAACTAAAATAAGGTTTAAATTAATAGGAGAATCTGTGTATGCATTGTGCTTAGAGCCAGCTACTGCTGCTTGGCTGGAGCTGATGCTCCTGGCTCATTTGTCTGAGCACAGTGCATCAAATAATGAGAATTCCCTGTCCTAGTGTGACCAAACAGGAACTAATGCATTGCTTTGTGCTTCTAGTTTCCATTAGTAGGACACTTACTGAAGATTTCTTTCCTAGGGATTTCAGGTTAAAAATGGTTTTATCTTTATTCTGGTGTCTAAGTGCTGCCCTCCTCCATAGTGAGTGCTCAGGCATTTGATCATGTCAACTTTTATGTCTCACTCTATATACAGAAATCACAGCAGAAAGCTCATTTAGGACCAAGCAGCATGTGTGTAAGGACAAAGTCCCCTATAAATAGAGTACCCTGACTTTCATCATTTTCAGTTCATTCCTTCCCTGTTTGGATCAATTTCTGGACATATTATGCAAGCTGGAAGAATAACAGATACAAATTCCCCAGCAGCTATTAGTGTGTCTAGACTCTTTCACTGACCCAGAAGATATCTTAATTGCCTCTTTTCTAGCTGATGGGAAAAATATACTCAAACTTTCCCTGGCTGCAACCTTTGTCATTAAGTTTTCTAACTAAAATCATTGAATTTAATGAAAAGCAGTTATATTCCATGGTCTCTGAGATTGAGTTATGTGGAGCACCTATCAAAAGCTTAATACGAACGAGAGGAAACTTCTCTCCATTTAAAGGTTGGTTGTTTTCAGGACTGCTGATTTTTTGGCTCTTGGCTACTAGAGAAGGTAGTGGCTACCACTTAGGAATCTTCTTGCCTTTTCTAATACACACATACATATATATAATACATATACTAGTATATAATATATATCAGAATATATACTAGGTTAGAATGAATAAGATAAGAAGTTCGACTTACATGTATGTTTTTATCAGCATTTAACATTTTCACATTATGGATAAGTTTAGTATTTTTCAAATGTGTTCAACTTTACTGCCAAGTTTACAAACCAAGCAGTACTCTCACAGCAGCCTTTGCATAGAAATGACATAAAATCCAATCTGAGGTTATGGTATAACTTCTGCTCTTATCATTTTGCAATTGGAGAATTAATGTGTTTTCTCTTTTTATGGCTTGTGAAACCTCTAGATACAGCCAGCCACTACCCAGCTTAGCAATGCAATTTTTAGATTAACTGGTAAAGAATTTTAATCTCAAGGTGAAAAATCTGTGCTCACGTGATAGGTCTTCATTTGGAGCAAGGAATCTGTCCCTCAGATGAAGCAACACATTGGGCAGATGCATCATTTCATGATGCTGAGATTAAAAGAGCCTAAGAAGCTTTTGGACTGCATGCTGCATCAAATCTACACTGCTGCATCAGTGAGCACTAAAAGCCAAAAAGTATTAGTAGATTTAGCAGATTTAAGGGAGGATGCATTTCACTGATTACTTCCTGCTAATGAAAGTTTGTTTTAATCATTTAAACTACTAATGTATCAATTTGTATCATAAATGTAATAAAGAGGTATAGTGTACCCTGTATATCATGGGTCACTTACAGGATACTTTTATCTCCATGGAATTTCCAGTTTCAGTAATAGGTTTTTATACAAAGAGATCATTAGTTTGTAAAGTTAACCTTTTCTATTCCAGTCTCTTCTCTGAGTAATGTTCAGTAGAAACAGTAATTGAAAAGTACAAACTACAAGCATGAGCATTACCTCTGCAATGCTCTGGGCAAAATAGGGAAGAAGTACACTTTATTATCCAGGATGGACAGAGAGCTCACCTCGATTTAAGGTGCACAAAGTCACAGCAGTATTCTCCATTTCTGCTCTTTGTGGGAGCAGAGTGACAGATTCTCCAGCCCTGATCCACTGATGGCATTTTAGGACTTTAAGAGCCTATTCTAGCATATACACACACAGAAAATGCAACAAAGCAATGTCCCAAAGCAGCTTTAGAGTCAAAACTTGAAATAAACCAAGCTTTGCAAAATGAAATTTTTGTTCCTTTACTTAATACTCTTTCCATTCTTTCAACTACTATTTTTATTCTGCTCAAAACATGTCTTCAGGGACAACATGTTCATTGAAAGCATGAATGCTCCATTCATGGCCTTTGACAGCCTGTTCCAGAATTTTACTGCAGAATTTATAGTTGTCTATTTTCCTTCACCCAAGTCCCATAATGAAAATTACTCTTTCATACTAGTTTAAGTAGTTTCCTAGAAAAATATGATGACTACAGTCCTCTGGCTCTTCACATTTGTATGTTTTTCCCTTACCATGCTCTCCAAAATGTCTTTAATCCTAAGGCAGTAAATCCTTTCTTGGTGTGGCTGATCACAGCTCCTTTTAGATCTGTGTATCTACAAAAGGATCATACTAGAGGAGGTTCTATATCTAAGATTATCCTGCCTCAGATCTATCTGGATGCAGAATTTTCATGCACTTCAGTTAAATGTGGCAGGAAGTTTGTCAGCAGCAAAATGTTAAAACCAGAGAGCCAGGTGCTGCATAGTGAGGAAGTGTTCAAGGGATTCTTGGTTTAGTTCTAACAAAATTATATCCTAACCAACTTATGTTAAAGCACTTTAAAGCCCCTTATATGAGAAATGCCTTGCTGAAAACTGGAGGAGTTAAATCAAATTCTTGTCTCATTTTCTTCAGCAATTTATACTAAGATAATAAATGCCCTTTTCTATTATGCATATTCTAATATTTCAGAGAAGTAATTTTCATGTGTTCTGAAATGTGAACAAATGGAACAGGATAGGCACATTTACTGTGTTTTCTAAAATAATAATGACAGTACTGTCCAAGTGATGCTCATGTCTAGTTGCAAAATGAACTAACACTGGTGGAAATGCAGCATGCAACAGTTCCAAGACAGATCCTTTGCACTACAATAGTTCTCACATATTTTTCTTTAACTCCCAACATTCTATGTCCTATCACTCTTTTTCACATATCTTTCTAAGTCTAGGTTGAGGTCTGCTAAAACTAACCTGTGATACATTTTGCTATTTGCTCAATTGTATTATTTCACCAGTGGGTGGCAAGAAGAAGGCAAATTTCTTTCTGCTAGTTGCAGAAAGTCTTGCTTGGGAATGAAGATGTAGTTGTTAAGATTGGACTCAAACATAAGTGTTCCTGAAGATGCAGAAGACAGTATAAATATTTAAATTCTTGCTGGAAACTTTTTCTAGCTTGGACTTCAGAAGTTTTAACATGTGTTTTGGTATCAGATTACCTTCATTCAGGAAAAATGTGGAATACTGGAGAGATGTAATATTATAAGATCTATATTATAAGATGTTGCCCAAACTACATTTAACAGTAAATGGCTTAAAATCTTAAAAATGGTTGTCCTTCTCAGAAATATGTGTTTAAGAATTCAAGTGTAATTCTGCTGGCTTGTGACTGAGCTGGAGCAGCTAACTCCAAGGCTCACAGGCTTTCAGTTTAGCTTTTCTGAGGACCCTTGTTTTCTTACTGGCTTTGCATTTAGAGATTAATGTTTGAATCAAAGGCCCTTAGAAGTTGCTAGGTGACTGAACTGAGAGCCTAACCAAGTAAGAAAAGCCCTTCATGAAGACGAACTGAAAAGGGAAGCAAACACTATTTGTTCACCTCACTGCTGCCTCGCTATGAATAAAGAGACCTTCAAACTACACCACAAGTGTTTACTCCAAAACTAAATACCTTCTTTCTTTCTTTTTTGGCATAGCCTTTGAACAACCAAACTAAACAGCAAAACACAGTATCCATGACTTTGAGAACTTGCACCTATAGAAGTTAGCTTTTAATGAAATGTTTAAAATGACATTGTTTTGAAAAACAACAATGATGTTACCCTTCTATAGACATTCTGAATGGGAGCTGAAGCATACTAGTTTTGACATGCTTTGCCATTTGCCTTTAATATCCTCATCCTGGCTAAACTGGGTTATTAGGAAAATGAAGACACAGAGACAACTGCAGAATACGTAAGTGAAAAAACTTTGGATGGTCCCTGCCTTTAACTCCAGCTACACAGGAAACACTCTTGGTATGCTTTTAGGAAACTTTTGACCAAAAATTCCTCCTAAAGATTTGAATGACTCAGACTAAAAATTATTTTTAGCTGCAGACAGACCTAAGATAGTTCTTCTTTTGTTCTTAAAAATGTAACATATTTTAAGTGGTTTTATATTAAAATGACATTTTTGTATCTTTCAGGCAGTCTTGATTTCAACCAAAGATGAGATTCAAACAGACAGTTCTTACTTATGTATTCTAAAACCTGAAACTCTATTCTGAAATAGTAAGAAAGGGTTTCCCCACAAGCATACATTTGAATGTTTGTGAGGTTCCACCTTTCTTCCTGAATTGCTTTTGTTGTCATGCCATCCTTTGTTTCCAAGGTAGCAGGAGCAAACAGATAGGAGTACTGAGCCAGTCTTGTGTGTTTTGTATGGCCTCATATTATTCCTCTAACTCCAGTCTGTTCTTTTGTGCAAAAACACCAGCATTGAGTTTTATATAAAATTAGGATAGAGGAGTCTCTGTAAATGGTAAGGGAATTTATTTCAATCATTCCTAGCTGATAGCTAAAAATCAAAGTCAATGAATTAGAGAACCAACACTGGAGAAGAAAGAGCTATAGAACTAATGGCACCAAATTTAACAAGAATAATACTGTAAAAAGTTCCATATGGGCAAACATGTTGTTGAGTGTTCAGGTCCTTTGGTGGTGACAGTCCTACAAATGCAATTCACTCCATAAGTCCTCCTGCTACCCAAGTGCATTCTAAGACACCCATCGCATCTGAATTCTCCTTACTGGCAGGATCTCTGCTGATTCCTGCCAGCTTTGAACAACCAACCCACTATCTCTACATATGACAAAGAAAACTGGGGCAAACATTCAAATTTGACAGCTTGTTGGAGAAGGATAGAGGAAATCAATTATCCTCTTGTATCATTCAGAAGAGCCATGATGCCACACTGTACGTTATGGCAACAGCCATGTTTAGTCATCTGGCACCAAAAAGCAAGGCTGGAAGGTCATTGCAAATAATACTCCTGACCCTGCCTTGATAGATCACTTACAATGAAAACAAAATGTTAATACAGCACTAATTTGTCTGCCAACAGTGTTCAGTCCTTTTGAGACTGGAACTTAGAAACCCTTCTGTAGAGAAGCAGACAAGAACTAGATTGGAAGTACACAGTAACATGGTTTTGCTCTGAGGTCATTTTAGAAGTTTAAATCTTAATTTGTCTTGTAAAAAGCCTTTAAAAACTCTACAGCAAGCTAAAGAACAGTGAGATGGCACCAAGTATTTTGTATTTTTGCCTTTGCACAGACTGGGAAAATTGCAAATCACTTTCATTTAGCTTATCAAGTCTGAGACTAAAAAGAAAAGGCACGATCAGGAAAGAGAGGGAGGGGAAAGGGAGGAGAAAAATACATAGATGAGAAAACAGCTCTCAAGTTCTGGCCTCCCTAAAGAAGTACATATGAGCTACATGATAGTGTGTAGGAAGTGTTCTCAGTTTCACTTGTTTAACAAATACAATTGTATTTAAGCCAAACAGTCATATATGCTACAACGTAACAGTTTCAGGAAACAAAATTCCTCAGAAGAGCAAGCTTATGAGCAGTTGAAGGTCTTCTCCATTCCCAGGTCTAATTACAAAGCTGCCCTTTTGTTACTTTTAAAACTCATTCTCCCTATTTCTCTAACTGGATTTTCTTTTTTTCCCCTTTTACACACTTCTCTTACATGACTCCACATTTCCCATAACACTCTCACTATTGGGAAATAACTTTCTTTCCTAAATTTCCATAGTGAACTCTCTCATATTCACTTTACCTTCAAAAAAGAATTTCAAACACTTTTGTAATCTCCTTTTTCCCCCCTTCCTAATTAATTTTTTAACTAAACATTTTTATTCATAGTTTTCTTGCAGTACTTTCTTTTCCTGTATTTAACTGTGAACACAACATGATGTACAGCCTGGAAGACACCATACAAAATTTAAGTCATTAAATTTTTAAGTCATTAATGCCTTAGAATTTCACCAGATAGTAATGTTATTATATATAACTAAGTTTTCCAGATGTTTAGTATTTACCCAATTTCAGTTTGGATGTGGCCCTGAAAAACTATAGGGGCTGAAATGATAGCCACAATACCCCAAGGAGTTTGTGTGGCCTCAAGAAACAGAATCATAGTGAACACTACATTAAACCAAGTCAAGAGGAAACAGAATAGAAATTCTGCCTTTCCACATTAATATGGACAATCCCAACAGAACTTGCTTTACTTAATACTAACTAGAAAACATTATGTAAGGCTGTTTGAAATATTCAGATGAAGTTTTGTTACATGTTTATTTAGAGCTAGAACATATGATCAGCTTAGCATCACCAAACTACCTAATTAGCCATCTGCTTCTGGAAATTGTGTTAAACATGTATTATATACTTCTAACAACAGAGTATTTTATCAACCCATGGACTCTTCTCTAATTGTATTAAAGTGCATGACCAATGAAGTCTTCTCTGTACACAGAGCTAAGGAGAAACCAGACATCTAAATAATTTGCAACAAGTTCTTGAAAGCAAGAAAAAAATATTAAACAGAACAACCACCTAGAAACTCAACCCACAGTCTTTTGCTCAATAATAATAAAAAATGTTCATATGCCTTGGCCTACTGATTTTACTTAATCCTTCACTCCACTGTAACACTTAACTAGTTCTTTATTTCTTTCAGTTCTTCTCTCAAGACATGAGGACTTGGAGCACTCAGAACACCCAATTAAGCAATTTATTTTATTTCCAGAAATTACTTGTTAAAAGTGTCAAAGAGCAACAAGAAGTCACTTTGCCCATTTCCCAGGGGTTTGTAACTGTCTGAGAGATCCTTTTTTTATAGCTGGAGGATCAAGGCTGCAAACAGAATCAAAAAATCATTTCTGTGCTGGCATTACTCTCTATGCTAAGCCACTGGGCTGATCAGAAACAGAAACATGGATAGTTATTGAACCAGTTATAAAGGAGTAATAAACCTTTCTGACTAATATTTAGTCAAACAATATAGGTAATATATTAAGCATTTTCTTCAACAGCCCCCACCTTTTCTTTTAAGGGTAGCAGCATTCTCAGGAGCAAAGACTTTTGTCTAAAATCTGAATTTGCTCTTTCCATTCTACTGCTTTACTGATCTCTTAACCAGCAAAGGACCATTAGAGCTCAGCTAACCCAGCACAACAATCCTAATGCTATTAAGCAGACAATCCAATTAAGCCATTTCCAAGTAGTGTTTGTCATTAAAGAGAGCTGTAAGTGAACAGCAAGCATGTCCATATCTGAAAATCTGTAATGTGAAATTTCTAGAAATGGTTCTGCCAAGGCTTTTAGCTCAATATAATAAGAACCAAGAGGATATAGTTTCAGAAGAGTTGTATTTTTAATACCAAGATGTGTTCGTACTCCATGATAAAACTTTTTTGTGAATTATACAATGCAGTTTGCACAACCAAAACGCAGTAAAAATGTGCTGACAAATATGCAGAAGACTTTGCCAAGATTCTACTAACATGTTCAATGCCAAAGAAAATCATCCTCTAATACACCTAATTCCAATACTAACTTCAGCTACATTTCCAGTAGTCATTATTCCTATAATGTAGATCATGACAGTATCTACTCTGCTTCTTAAAAACATTGTTTTTCTCTGCTTTATATTTTCAAAACTAAGGCACAGTCTGAAAATCCCTTGGGGTCTCCTGTGGCCCCTGGTGCCATAACTGTGCCCACAGCAGAGGGAGCATTAAACTCATTGCCCACGGGAAAGTGTGGGGAGTGATACCCATGTTCCTAGAATCCTTGGATGGGTAGGATGAGCTCATTAGCCTTCTGGCAGTCATCCTAGGAGAGGGACAACTCTGATTCCAAACCCGGGCAGATGGAGCTTGTTTAGCCCTGTGAGGCCTTCCAGCTAAGAGAAGGACACTCTAATAAAACCTCCATCCTAAGGACCTCGCTGCCAGCGTCCAAGCTTGCTAGGCCCTGGCAGATGAACCTTAGGACTAAAGGGTGGGTCCAGCTCTGTGCATGCTGTGTCTCACCTAAAAAAAATCCATAGCTCAGGCTCGAGGGTGCTATCTGCTATCCTCTTTTTATCAGCGCTTGGAAAAGGCACTGAGGAGGAGCGTGGATGGAGCCCTCCCTGGAGCTTCGTTCGTGAAGCCTAGCCATACTCTATTTTCAAAACTGAAACCAAAAGAAGGAGGCTTTCAGAGCTACTAATCTGCCCTGGGCTGAAAGGCTGTTACTGCAAAAAAAACAGCAGCAGCCACAGCACTATGCATTCTCAAACAAAAAAACCAAACAACTTTATATCTAGATTTGCTAATAGGTACTAAAATGGAAAGAGTCTAAGCAGGAGGAGAGGAGACATCCATACAGTGCAAAATCATCTGCTAAGCAACAGGACAACTATTCCTTCCTTACCAATTAATCCTACAAAGTTAGTTTGAATGTTCTAAACCAGAGATGAAGCAGCAGCAAACTTAAGTGTTGGCAGATTGATCACAGGATAGCTAATACATTATTGCTAGTTTAATTATTATGAAATTCTATTAAACATTCATATTAATCAATCAATAAAGATTCTGACATCCTTATGAATATTTCATATGAAAGAAGATTAATAAGCCAAAAATTTCCTGAACTTTAATACACAAGATCCTGCTGGACACAAAATGGAATGATTCCTGCCCAAAACAGGTAGGCAAACAACTGCTGCTCCCCTACAGTAAAGTTAAACATAAAGAAAGAAAGCTGTGAATGAGAAAGACCATGTCTCTGCACTAAAAATAACACTAGAACTGTAGCTGCAGATAGGAACATAGAAGCATTGCCTAACATGACAGACAACACGGGTGGGCATTTCATCCTCCTCTTTACAGGTCAGCTCAATACTAATTGGGGCAATAAACACATGTTCCTTGCCAAATAAACTTTAAAGAGCTGGGGAAGATAGGACAGAAGAATTCCTTTCTCTTAGGGAAAGATTCTGTGGTATTTTTAGTAAAAAAACCCAAACCCAACCAACCAAAAAAACCAACCCAACAACAAAACAACCACAATCAAAAACTTTTAATCATGGATTTTTAACCATCAAGACAAAAGAAAACATAAACTGTGTTAGGTATCTCCTACCTGTGAACAATACTTTCATTACTTATGGTTTCTACTAATTGCAGCTTCAATGTATTGCTTCAAGTTTGTGCTCAAGAGATGGAAGGAATGTGCATCTCATGTCATTAAAGAAATAATTTTGCAAATGTAGTCTGTACTGATTATTTAGGACATCAGAACTCCCAGCTGCTGTTGTGTAAGATGAATGTCAGCGATGAGTGGTAGCAACAGAGCAATTTGGAGAAAGGAGAGAACAAAGGAATTTATGTACAGCTTGATACACTTTCAAGAAACACACTACAAACTAAAAAATCTGATCTCGTGCTCAAATTGCATTTGCAAATTCTGCCATTTCTTGGAGCAAATAAGATGACTGACTACAGTTTTAATCATAAACCTGTATGCCTAGTGGATCCACCAAATACAGAGTCTCTACTAAGTATTTGGAACTCAACCACCGAGCCATGAGTCACCTCACTTATGAGTATCTGGCTCCTTTGTCTTCTGTAACTCATGCATTGTACGAGAGAAATTATGATGTTGAATGCAAGGACTTCTGCACTCTGAAATTTCACATAGGAGTAAACAGCTAAGAGGGAATGTTTTTTATAACACACCATGAGAAACGCTGCACAGAAAAGCAGTTTCAAGACATAAGGGTGTCGCTGCAAAAGGAGCTTATAGAGCTTAGTATTTTGAATGAAACAGCCACCTAAATCTCCAGCCTAGCTCCATACACCTGCTGTAATAGCCTTTGTTCAGCTTCACAGGAAACAATGAGAGCTAATGTAAAAAGAAACATCACTGACCACACTTCTTCAGGGATACAATACACAGCGACCACAGATGATTCAAATAATGAAATTCTCAAGACAAATTAGGACGCTGACAGCTTTATTAGTTCTGACCATTTTTAGCAGTTTTCTTACACCCTCTCCTCAAAAACTCTTTCACATAGAAAATACATTTCTAGTCAAATTGTATTGCCTCATTTCTATTACATACAAGTGACCAAAGGACCTTGTGTTCTTCTCAAGAACTCAGTAAAACAAGATCACAAAGCCAACAATAAAAACTCCCACCTACTCCAAATTTTCCTTGAGGCTAATAATGCAAGTCAGGGTGATAGTGGGGGGAACACAGGGAACCTGAAGCCCAGAATATCATGTGATATCCCTACTGAAGCTATGGAGAAAGTCATAGCTCTAAGAAGATAACACACAGCCAGAAGAATTTACAAGCAAACAAACTACAATTCTGTTTAACCAACAAGACCATTCCCAATTTCTGCAACTAGAAAGTCAGAGAGCTACAGAAGAAAAACGTCATCACTGAGCACAAGGAAAGAGTAATGAAATAAAAATAATGCTCTTGTAAGGAAAAAAATATAAAAACACCAAGTAAAGAATTCAAATGAATGTTTAATTTGGTTTCTGCAGATAAAGAAACACCCTTAGGACTACTATGTATTTCTCAACTGTTGGGGTTTTTTTCAGGCATATAATCCAGGAAATATTATTGGTTTTTTGCTTGACTCTCTGTCTGAGTCTGTAGAGGCAATAAAGATGCCAGTTATGCACCCTGGACACCTCCTCATGCAAATGATTTGCTTAAGACTAGGCTCTGTATTTTTGCATACCACCCAAGGACACGAGCATCACATGGCACTGAAATATATAAACCTTCTCCATGTTACAAAAGAGAAGCACTACATATTTCCAGACCTAACCTCTACAGCTCAGTCCATGGTACCAGCAGTAACCCATACCATCAGCCCAGTTCTATTGAATGAAAAGAAGTAGGATTAGATTGGGCCAGTATCTGGCAGCCAAACAAGTCAGATAGCCTAAGGCATGTACACGAGGCAACAAGGGAAGTTCCAACTGGATATTAGGAAAAATATTTTCACAACGAAGGTGGTCAAACACCAGAAGAGTGATGCTTTGTTGCCCTGAGAGGCTGAGAAATCTCTGTCCTTGGGGATATTCCAGCTCCATCCAGACATGACCTTGAGCAAACCCACAAAACTTTGAAGCCTGATCTAAGTTTGCTGTTGGCTCTGCTTTGAGCAAGGGGCCAGACCAAATGACTTCCAGAGGTTCTTTCCACCTCCATTTATTCTGTGTTTCTGTTTCATATCACAGTTCCACGGAAAAGTGTGAGGTGGGGGTGAGGGGAAACACTTTACTCTCAAAATACCCTGCAGCTTTAAAGCAGAGTGATTCAAAAGGTCAGATTATTAGTTAGGGAAAGGAAAGAAATGTCATGTTCTACTTTCATTCCCGCCCACTGTAACTTTACAGTTGACTGATATTCTCAAAGACTGTGAAGAGCTAGAGAAAAGCTAAATCCTGAGCTTCTGCTGACAGTATTACTTGGTTATCCATTAGAGAAGATGGTAACAGCACAGTAATACAGTTGAGTTCTAATCTTAGACCATTCACCATCTTCCTTTTTTAATGTACTTACTAGTAAGCACATTCCCTGTGTGTATTAGCATTGCCAATGTTAGTGTCATAAAACCTCAGGAAAAAAACAGTGATTGGATAGACTGCAGAGTGCATTTCAGTATGGTATCATAGAAATGCTGTGGTATATTAGCTTTGTGGGTATCTGGAGTAAGCAAGAAGTTGATAACCTCCAAGAAGCAAGGTCTGAGACCACTAGCAGAGAGCAATACCTACCAGCTAACACAAGAATGCTAGATTTCATCCTCATTATTGACTGTGCTTGCATCTTTTTAATTTCTATCATTAGTGAAAAGTAGGGTAGCATGTCACCCATAAGCCCCAGGCTTAAGCTGCTATTAAACCCATAAGCTGCCATAAACAGTCACACAGTCAGCACTTACAAGAACTGCCAAAACTTAAAGGTAAATATATCCTCATAGCACAATCACTCTGCTTTGATCAGCTCAAAAAGGTGATTTATTCTGTGATCATTGACAAACACTTGGCTATGGGACTGGGCAATGACACTGCAACATCAACTGTATAGCAACAGTCAACTGAAGGATTTATTCTTGGCCCACATAGAAATCTACAGATCACAAATTCCACACATAACAAGTGTCATTGCATGCTACTCCTGTATTACTGACATTCCAGGCAAGCATGGCCTGGCCTGATGTAGATTTCAAAGGCTGCAAGCAACATAATTGCCTTATTTGCTTTTGTCTAGGCTTCTCATTACCTTCACAAAGTTTACATTTAAGAGATATTACGCTGCAAACATATACAGTTGTAATTCAAGCATAATAAACTCTAAAAACATCTGTAAGACAGTCAGGCTGCCTGATAGCCCCCTCAAGGTACACACCATATACTTGACAACAGAACCACACTGAAAAGACAGCAATTATTTGCTTCTAAAACAACCACCAGAACTGCTTGCAATTAAAGTCCATGTGAAAGCATCCTCCCATTTCCCAGTTTTCCATGCCTGTGTCTTCAAAGAAAGGCCTTAATTGTAATATAAAATTGGTATCAGGGAAAATTCATACATATGAAGAGTGTAAATGCAACCATAACTGATTGTGGTAACTGCTACACAGGTACTTGAGCAAAACACACCTTAGGCCATATCTACATGACTGTAGCTCAATTAGCAATACCAAATGCACCTTTAAACTAGCAAGCTCACCTAGTAGCACATTTGTTTCCACAGAAAAGAGTAACTCAGTTTAAGTATAAAATCTGCTTGAGAGGCTGCATAAACACTTGGCTGACAAGCCCTGTGTCACCATGGTTTTATTGACAGTGGCAGTTTAAACCTTGGATAATTCTACTACTTGGAGTCACTGCAACACATCTCCTAAAGCTCATTGAAGGCTGCAGGCAACTACTTCCACAGGTCCTAAATTCTCAGCACACAAGGAATTCCATATAAGAATGGGACTTTTCTAAACCTGCTGTTAGGCAGATAGCAACTCAGTTCACTAGATGTGCACAGTGTTCAGTATCTTGTAGATCTGAGTTCAGTATTGGGAACTCAGCAACTCATGGAGAGCTGTGTAACTTGAATAAAACAAAAACCAGGTGTTCTGGAAGCCAACAAGCAGTAAGATAATTGAAAGAGAACTAGGATGGTGTTTCCTGAAAGATTTCTCTATGGGAAAAAAGGGTGATTAATAGAAAACTCTATCAGCTACATGACCCAATGCACCTTGATAGTAAATTGCCTTACTGAAAGGTATTTATGTCATTAAGACTGTTCCTGTTTTAAGCACTTTTGCTAGGCCAAAAGTGTTTGGATTCAAATATTTTTTGTTCTCTTATTTGTGTTCCAAACAATAAAAACCAGTTATTTCAGTCAAAAGGCTTTCATTCTGTCTTAATAGCTTGAAAAGTCAATGCTCTACTTTTCAAATTAAACAAGTATGGCAGCAATAAAAAAAACCAACCTGCAGAGCCTGAAGATATGTTAATGTTTCCCCTAAAAGTCAAAGTCAAACACCAGAAGAGAAATCTGGACCAGGACTGACCAGAATGCTCATTTAAAATGGCCAATGCAATCCTAAACCATTAGAGAATATTCCACTTCAATTAGCCAAGAATAAATGATTGCAGACCACTGAAAAAAAAACTTTTAAGAATCCTTAAACTTCTTGATCCCTTAAACTTTTTGGACTAGTTGATGATCAGTAATTATTTCAAGCTCCAAATACAATTATGATTATGCAACTACACACCTAGCTTGAGCAATGAAACAAATCCACACTCCTGACCTCCCCTATCTTGTTGCAGTGTTTATCTCCAGTACATTTTCTTAAAGTCCATCTACTCTTTTTTTCCCCCAGTTCATTTTTCAAACAGCTGAAGAAATAAAATAAACCAGAAAGATCAATCAACATGTTTGTATTCTACTACACTGACTTTGAGGTTTGTAACGCAAATGGTTCAAAATGTCTCAGTTCTTATTTTCTGTTTAACAAATAATGATTTCTCTCTGTATCACTAATGGAGCCTGAAATTAAAATGGATTTTCAGTTGAGCTCCTGTTCATATACTGGTGTCATCATCAATAGCAGCCTCACTCTAGGAACAAGATTTATCTCAGCTATCCATTACACAGAGCCAAGCTGCTTATAAAAAGCACCAGGCATATTCCCAGGAGTCCAACAAAGAGAACCAGACATCAGGGTTACATAAGTTTGAGATTCTCTAGGACTTCACTCAGTGGGCTCATAAACCTCACATCAGGTCAACTTTGGAATCAAACTACCTCAGCTACTGAAAGCAACGTCTGAACACTGTAATTAGGGTTAAATCCTCATCTAGGTTGAATTTCTCTAAAAAAATCTTAAGCATCCTTGTAAACATTCAAGTACAAGGGAGAATCTGAGATCCTTTCCACAACACAAGTGATGCTGTAGTTCTGCTACAACATACTGCCAAATACTGCATTGTTTTCAGACCCCTTTAGTGGAGATAGTAAGTACAATACAGCAGCTTGCCTGATGCTAACTGCACAAGGTATAATAGACTTGCTGTAGGAAAACAGCCTGAATCGAGCTCGTTCAGTCACCATTTCCTGAGACCTCCCTTTCAGTGCAGGAAAAGATACAGAGCAATTCTTTTTCAAATAGCTCATAATCTGAGCATTTAAAAAACAGCAGAGTTTTGTTATTGAATCTCTAATGTATCCAGTAGCTGGGAGCATCTGCATCTCTTCAAATGCAGAGCTCTTTATATATATTCCTTGAAACAAGTCACAGAAAAAATAAGATCCGGGGGGAAAAGCTCTATAAAACTATTTAAATCCTATCTGTGTTTTTTACATGAATAAAAGTCTTCAGAGAATCACTCTCCTCCCTCCCCCCACATCTACCATTTAGGAATGAGAGCACTCCCTTGTCTGTACCTAGGGGACATACTCATTTTAGGTCTATTTAGCATAAGAAAATGAAAGGACTGAAAAAGAATTCAGCAAGAAAACATCAAAGCCAAATTAAGAAGCTCGCTGTACTCTAATGAATATAAAATAACTTCAAATATGGACTTCCAACACCTTCTGTGCATGGTTTTTATAAGCTAATGACACACATTTATGCCTCAAAAACTGTCCTTCTATGAATTAGTGAAGGTACTTATTTTGCTTAGATGACCTGAAGGAAATCAGCAGGGTGATGAATATATGCAGCTTTTACCTCCCTACAAAACTGTTCCATTCTCTTAATAACCAATGCAATTGTTCCAGAAAAAGTCTACACGGCAAGACAATAGTGAAAGAAAAGATAAAATGACATAAATATATAGGTTTATCACAAACTAGAACATACACAAAAAGAGTAAACATTCTAATATCATGCAGATTGTCTGCTATTGTTCCCAGTGGCCTGATTTTAAGAATTTAATCCAGGACATACCTCCTGCCTCACAAAGAGGTTGACTAGGTTAATGCAAGGATAGCTACCCAGCTGTTAAGGGTATATCCTTTGAAAGCACGTTACAAAATGAAACTGATTTCATAGGGGTCAACTATTTTACCAATAATGTCTAACAATCTCCATCAAACTAAGCAGTTTATCATAGGATTACAAGAAGATTACTGAAATGCATCATAAAAAAAACCCCCTCCAAAACAGATTTTGACACAGTGACAGCCTATAAGGAGAAGAAACACACAAAACCTGGTAAAAACCTTGGAGTCTTTTTACTCATACTGACTCTCTGTATTACCATATTTTTATACTTTCATTAATACAGCAGCTTCTATACATTTATTATAATAGAAAAAAATTAATTGAAATGAAAATCCTATCTCATATTATCAGCATTTACTAGCTCAATAAAAATGTATTAGCTGAATATAGCAAACCCCTACTTAATTAGGAACAGAGGACTGAAAAGAACCTCAAAGGGTAATTGAATCCAGCTCCTTGCTCTTACTGGCAACCACGACACAATTCTTTTTGCAAGGTCATATTAAAATCACTTGGTCTGTTCATCTCTTTGGAAAGCTGTTTCAGGATAACTGCCTTCCAATAGTCAGAAGACATGCAATTTTCATCCTAAACTTACTAGCAATAAATACATGCTTATTTGTCCTCAGATATCTAGCACATCATGTCACAAATGATGTACTTCTGAGTTAAAAAAAAATGTCACTAGCAGCATTGAAAGTGAAAAAAAAGGTACATGATAGAAGTAAAAATTGTATCAGTGCCAAAATAAATTGTATTTTAAATGTACAACAAGAGTCTTCAAGTACTCAGTGAAAAATACGTTCAATATCTGTCAACCAATTCCAACAGATAGAGCACAACAATAATAAAAGCAGGAAACAAGTACAAGATAAAAGCAAGTGGTAGCAGTATCAGACAGGTAATTCATAATTCTGAAATTGTTGCTGAAAAGAAAGAACAAAACTTCCAGATCTTTCCTTTAAAATAATTAGAGGCTAATAACCTCTCCCTTAATTTTTCATTTTATTTTTTTAAGATGGCAGAAGCTGGTGGAAAATCTAGAGCACATCATCTAAGGCAATAAAGGTTTTGCAACACTGTAAACTAGACACATGGCTCAGAATAACCATAGTTACAAGCACTTTTACACTGCATATGCAGAGAGTATTATATAGAGGATGTGGTTGGAAAAAAAATCTCCATTTGGGGTGTTTAGTTAATCCACACTTGTTAGCTGAAGTAACTCTTACTTTGACCATGTAGGTTCCAACGTATGTTACCAAATATTGAAAAATAAACAGGTAATGGAAGTGCTCAAAACCAGACACTTAGCCTTCATTTAAATGTATGGGGTTTTAAATACCAAAAATGCTGTCATATACTTCAGCTCCTCGGGTTTAAACCTTCCTGTGTTAAACACTGCTCTGGATTTCCACTTACATTTAACAGTGAAAATGACAAAGCCAATAATTAAGCTTTCCAACTTAACACTGCCTTAGTCTTCTTACATCATATATTTAAAATTATTAATAGAGGCCCTAAAAATAAGCATCACACAGAACAGCCAGGAGAGATACCTAATACTCAACAAAATGCAGTCAAGGGGATGAGCACCGTGGCTATTTTTAGTAAGAATAAAATCTTCTTTCATACAGGACTTAAAAGACCAATTAATTTCGGGGGGAAAAAATGAAAAGGTTGAAAACAAAGTACATCAAACACGTTACAACTGGCTGGCATCTGGGGGTGTACCTCACCTTCCTGGCACATGGCATCCAAGTAGGAGAACACTATTTTTGGCACTACTCATTTCAAAGTTTTGCCATATTTAAATTGTGAAATATATCACTTCTAGGCCACCCAGCAAGAGCAGCAAAGACGAGGAGAACTTGCAGTTACAATTAAAAATAATTTTACACTGAAACTTAAATGCATCTATATTCAAACATCATATAAATAATTTATCAGTGTTCCATCAGGGTTAAAACCAGTGGCTCATCACCAAAATCACATAGAAAGGAAATCTTCAATTCTAAACACTTTTAGGGTTTGTTGTTATTTATAATAACAAAGTATCAAGAAATAAAGTCACGTATTTCAGAATACTAAAAACTACAGTATGTTGGGTAACATGTTGATGTTCCTTCTAATGTGACTCAAGATTGATTACATCATGATTTCATGTGAATATTATTTCAGTCTTAAATGTTATAATTACACAATAACTTGAATATAAATTAGCTCTGGAAAGATTATAAATATATGAGAGATGACAGCAGTTAGTTGAACCAATTTAACTTTGAAGACAATTGGTGAGATTTTTCCCTAGATTTGAGCACAGAACGAAAGCTTCAGCTGTGGAATTTATTATTATTATCACCTAGTATAAATGAGTATAAATGTTTCTGAAGCACTCCAAAGACAGAGTAAACATCAACAATGCTTAGTTATGAATTTAACTACCTTGCACCTAAGTTTATGTAAATGACTAAGACAACAGCAAAATAAATCACAGCAGGAACAGTCTTTGGGAACTCTTCCACAGACAGAGTGATATCAATACAGAAATAAAAGCCATTTTGTTTCATTCACACCACTGTGTAAGCACAGCATTTCTTTCAGCTTCTTAAAATGATTATTTTGAGATTGGTTTTGGTAAGTAAAAACTTTTCCCCCAAACACAAAGCAAGCTTCAGTATATCATTTTTATTACCAACCACTATTAAATTTGGGATAAGAAATCTCTCATTTTCATAACCTACTTGCAGGGTAACTCACAAAAAGGAAAGAAAGGAAAACATTTACATGAGAAGAAAACAAAGTGGCAGTATTCAAACAATATATCATAGAGAATGTATACTCCAGTCAACGATTTCCAAAAACCAACACCTCAGAGATTTAACAGGAGAGAAACAAAGTAATTTAAATTATCTTTTTAGTTCCTTTTACAGTTCCAAAAATGGACCATGTAACCCTGTAAAATGATACAGTGGCATTTTTACCAAGGAGGAAGTGTAAGATGACACAAGCAGGTAATGCTCATTCAGAACTACCTCCACAGAAACAAACATTCCAAGTCCAAAGGAGAGCTTATCTGGTACCAAGATGAGGCTGGCACTCTCAGTAGTCCTTAGTTAATTATTTCTAAAGAGTAATAATTAAGATCTGGTAGAGTTGGAGTGGCTTGCTCCAGATCCTCCTATGCAAAATATTCCAAGTCTTACCAGTGAAAATATGAAGTGTTTCCCTTGGTAGAGATGTTCCATGGGGAAAAGCCAGAAATTCTCCTTACAAGCTAAAAATGGCATGGCTCTAAAGTGTCAGTTGCCAAATGTTTCCAGTATTTTATTTAAATAAAAGAGAAACAAAGTAAATTTTAAGTATAATGCTCATTTTTCAGATTTTTATCCCTTCTTAAAGGAACAAAAGGAAGGCAACACTGCTCAAACTGCCATAAGCAGCACTAAGATCTGGTGGGCTCAGACTCAGGCCTGAGTGACCTCAGGCATGTTCAGGTGCACCCTGGCAGAGCAGCCCACAGAACAAGGTCCAGTGTAGGCTGGCTGCCAGACAGCTCCTCTGCTTCTCAGACAGGTTCTACAGCTTGTTGAATGCTGTGCTGCCAAAGCTATGCTGATACTGATACCTGTACTATCTGATAAGGTCAAACTGCATCTAGACCAGCAGCAATCCCACAGGAAGTGCAGTGCTGACACACGCGTGCCTCTCCCAGCCTCAGCTCTCCTCTGCAAACAGGAACTAATGTAACAGCATTTCGTCATGTTGCATTGGCAGGCATCATTTAGCAGGTTGATAGGGCTAGGACAAGAGCTGGACTTCNCCACTGCAGGGAGGTTGGACTAGATGACCTCCAGAGGTCCCTTCCAACCCAAACCATTCCATTCCATTCCATAAGGTCTCTTCCAGCTGTAACTGTTCTATGATTCTATGATCAGCATGGAAATTTTAGTTTCTTGAAATGCATCCCTTCTCAAAGGCAGATATTCAAAGTGTTCTAAAAACACAGAAGACCTGCAGCAAAGTGCAAACCCTGCTGTCTGTACACTCCAGGAACCACATCCCAAGATAGGACACCCAGCTTGGTTCCCAGCTCTCCTGTTCATGGCACTTGCCCTCTGCCAAGGCTCCTCCTCTTCTCTCTTCCCTTTTCCTATTCTTCATTTCCTTCTCCTACATTTTCACACTGATAATTATCATGATGGTATAAATTCAGGGCAGGTAAACCCCTGCCAGGCACAGATCCCTTCCAGAATGCGAGAGAACAGAATTAGCCCACGTAAGTTTCACCCCACAAGCTGAACTATCTGTGCTCCACAGGCAGGGTAGGGCAAACCAAGGCATTTCAGGCTAAACTCTTCTGCCTCATTGCTCCAGGCTCTAGCAGAACCCTGTGAGCAAGCAGGCTGGTATGCAAGCCTTTACCATCTCCAAGGTAAGTTAGGTACTCTCCTACCAGCTTGAGAGCTGCTAAACTAGAAAGAGTCTGACTCAAATTGAGGTCGAAGCAGGAGTTGAAGATAAAGACAAAGGTGTCCCAGTATGAAAAATGCAATGTCAGTTAAGTGCAAATACTTCTAGAACGGAGAAGGTTTAGAGCTATGTTATATGCTATATTTTTAATACATCTGTTTCATTCCATTAGCTTCAAATAAGGAAACATCCCAAAGATGGTGATAGCATGCTGGATTTGTTGCTATCTGCAGAAATTAGTTACTATAAATAGTTTTTCCAGGCTTTTAAGATGCAGCTGTACCAACTTTCCACCAGAATCAAAATCACTAAGACATCAGTTTACTGCACCACTGTTTATTCCACCAGAATCAAAATCACTAAGACATCAGTTTACTGCACCACTGTTTATTCCACAAAGGTTGTGATAGCAGCCCACCACCATCCCGTTGTTTTTTTTTTACTGAAGACACCCTCATCACAGTTCAATCTTATTATCTTTAAAGATGGAACACCATCTGCAACAAGCTTTTAAAAGAAATAGAATCAAGGGATGATCACAAGATTCTGTTAGTATGATGGTAAAATTTTACTGTATATTGATCATGACCCAAAACCAGCACCATGGTCCAGAAGGAGGATTCTAAATGTCAGAAAAATACAAATCACACTCTAACCTTAACACATGTTCACCTCTTCAGCCTGTTAATCAGTGGTTTAACAAAGCCATGGTAGCAGACACTACTGGCATCCACAATAATTTGCAAAAAAGTCTCAGACCCACATGGATTTCCCAAGTTAAATCCTATAATGGACTAAAAGAGAGGAAGCAGTGCACTGACTTTCCAACCCAGATGTGTAAAATCTTCAACAATGATATCAAAATTTACACTCGCACCTGTCAAGCAAGTGATAAAGTGGAACTTTACCGGGAGAGCAACAAGCTTGGGTCTGACACAGGCAGGGCTGCTGCAGTTTACAGGAACTTATCAGAGAGCTGCATTAATACCAGCTAAAAGGATGATCTTAGGAAGAGATTACTCCAGAGCTAGCAGCCAGTGAGAAAGGTATCCATTATATATTTGTTCTCATTTAAATAACCCTTGAGCCATCTAGCATCCTGCAGAAAACAAAAGAAGTTTAGAAGAGATTCCACTTTCCCCATCAGAAAATTACATGGAAGAGTTAAGATGATGTAACTTATTCTTCAGACATAACAAGTTATAAAGATAATTCCACAGTCAAAGCCTATATTAACTGAATCCACTTCTAGACAATGACCTCTTTATAACACTCTGCTTGAAAAAAACACAACTTCCCACCAACAAAAAACCCACACCTCACTCTGCAGAAAAAAAGAGCAAGGGCAAACACAGGAGGAGCTCTGATGAAGCAACACTGCACAAGCCTGCTCTGCATTGCACTGTTCTGTTCTTCTACTGACTCATCCTTTCATATTCAAACTCCTCAAGACAGGAGTTCTTGTAAAGCATAAACACATCTTTGCACAGGATTCTGTACAACAATGTTGAAAAACAAAAAGTTCTGTCTTACATATTTATGTCACATTCTGACACAATCTGTACAACCTGGGCACTGCTAAAAATCACTGGTTTACAGATGGAAAGAGTATTAGTCTAACACGGGAATGAGACTCAAGGCAATTATGTTTTAAATGTATTGTAGAGCCTTAAATCAATGACAGGAATGCAGAGTGTTGATGTCTAAAGGCAACATTTAGAAAACCCTGAAATCTTTTTAGTTTCTGCAAGTCCATGTGTGAACAGAAAGCCTAGGGATATGCATACACAGGTAACAAGCAAACTAGAACATGTAGATCTCTGATAAACTGTTGCCCTTTAAACTTACCAGTAATCTATAAGTAAAAAGTTGTGCTATTGGAGATCTTGGTATTTTCTCAGGAGACAGCATGGAGATTTTGGAGATTTTTTTTTACCCCTAAAACTTCACAAATGGCTCTTTTCATAAAAATAATCTGGAGACACAGATACAATTTTACAAGACACTTGTTTAGTGCATTCTTCTAGAGAGAGCTCAGAGCTTCCCATCAACACAAAAGCCATTTTGGATGTAGCTGTTTTGAAGCCAAGCAAGCTTTGACATTTTAAATTGTTCAATAGAATCTTTGTGTAAACTGGTCTCATGAGGTAACTTAACAAATAAGATAAGAGAGAGGTTTCCACATCCCAACTCATCTTGCAAGCAAGCACTTAAAACCAGGGCTGACTAATATTAGAACTATTATGCAGATACTACACACGTTAAATAATAACCAGTGTTCTACTTCTCCTAAAACCAAAGTCCAAAATATGCATTAGCAAAAAGATTCATTTTCTATTTTCAGTCTGAAGTGTTTGAAGGATTCATTACCAAGAGGGCTGGAAGAAACTAACAAGTAATGCAGAACTCATTATCTCCTTCAGGGCTCCCACTTCAAGTGCCACATCAATGCTTTGCAAAGTCCTGGTGCTGTAATTGCCACTATGCTTTATAAGAGCAGGCTAGCAAGGCTCCTGGCACTTGAGCATGGGATGGGGAGGGAGGGAAAAGCCTGGGAACACTTGTATCAGGGCTACACCATAGGCAACTTCAGAATTAGGACATGCTGTTATAAAACACAGCAGGACACCAATTTCTAAGAGCAGACATGTGGCCTTGTAAAGCATCCTCATGGCAACGTAGATGATGCCATTAAACAAATTAATAAAATATCAAAGTTGAGGGCTAAGCCAATGTGAAAGGGTTGATTCATAGTCCTAATGGTTTCCTTCTGAATACAGAAATTAAGATAGCATTCCTTCAAAAATATGGAGGCAACAAATGTAGTGAAGTCCAAGACTGTATCTGGAATTATAAGCAACTCAAAACTGCAAGTTTTAACTCTTGCAAAGCCACACAGAGATATAGGCTACTACTGCCCAGCAACCTGAACACAGGCAGATTTCAAACTGACAGAAAACCTGAACAAACTACAAAATTCACTTATGCAATAGTCAGGGAAACAAAACATTTGGCAAGAAGCCACACGAAGGCAGCTCCAGCGAGGTCTGCTTGGATGTCTGAAAAGAGCTCATTCACATGGCCCACACTGCCTTGTTCAGCACAGCTGTGCCCAAAGCCACTCCCCACTCCAGTAATGATTTTTCCCATCCTATCTCACAAAAGACTTAAACATCCTTCCAACAGATGTGTTTTGTACTCCAGTAATTTAGTGATATTTCCTGATGACTGGTTAACACAAAAGCTGTAGCTGGTTGATCCAAAGATTGCATCTGTTACCCTGCAACTCACCATCAGGTCAGAATGGATTTCTAACTCCAGAAAGCAATATCAGTGAAGAATAAATTACTCTATTTTTAAGCCTCAACCTAGGGATAAAGAATTTGCCCATGCTTCAAGGCAACAAGAGCTAGAATTAAGGGTTCTATTTGATTAAAATATGCTATAATGGGGAAAAACACACACACACAATGACAGAAAATCCCATTTCTATCAGTATCAGATAATGATTTTTCTATAGCAAAATAATTCTCTTTCCCATCACCTATTTAATTTCTGTCATCCTCCTCATTTAATTCGAAACAGCAAAATAACCTCAATGTAAGAACTCATGCACCCTACAACTCAGTAGTAACTACAGACAGAGTTCAAGGAGCAAGTTTCTTCTTCCACATCATACATATCCAGAATCACTGCCTGAGCTTTCCTTATGCACAACAGCACAATAGGACAGTTACATATGAAGTGACACAGACTCACCTGCTGAGAACATGTTTTAAGTATTATCATATTCTGCCCCACTGATACCTAGAGGAGGGGATGTGAAAACAAAGAATCATCTCTGGCAGAACTCTTTCTTCTGAGAAATAACAGAGTGCTGTAGGCTTTTCCTAAGAGGAGGAATGTACAGGGGATGAAGCCATTCTCCAAGTTACTGAGGAAGCAAGGGTTGCACTTTCTCACTACTGTTTCTTAATTACTGTTATGAGAGATGGACGTAGAAGAAGAGATTTTTTCTTCATGGCCTGTAACTTGGCCACTGTCTCCTGATGAGATATCTATTATACCCAGTGGATATACACATGAATGTTTCAGGTGGTGTTTATAGGACAGAATATTTTCATTTAAGATTTTAAGAGCTACTATCATGCTGTTAAGTTGACATTTCAAAACTGAGCTCAAGCAAATAATTTCCATTAAAAAACCAAACATGCATACGGAAAGTGATAGGCCATGTGCACATATCAGCACATCTAGTATCTCTCTAGGTTACTAAACCTTTTGTACCAACAGCATCTGGCTTTACTAAATATTAATGTAGAATTCTGCATTAATATGAGGCTTCAGCTATTCAGAGGGTCAGAGCACTGCAAGTGAAAATAAGTATTAAAGCCTATACTACTAACTATAGATTAAGGTCAGAGCCCAGCAGTTGTTCCATAAAGAACAATGTCATTGGCCATGACACTGATGCAGTCATACAAAGCAGCTTGCAAGATCCAGGCTTTAAAACAGTAAGAACATTTATTGGCTCAGTATGACCACAATCCTACAATCTTACAAAGAGTACCCTTGACTGCAGAACTGATGGGAACTGTGTTTGGGAAGCTCTGGAAATGCATCAGTTATGCTACCTGCTGGCCAGCTTAGCTTTCATTCTCTACACTTCACATTTGATGGTTCTAAAATTAACCTGACTGATTTTATCACCAATTTCCTTTTCATTTTGCCATGTTAAATGTCAAATAATCTGTATGTCTGACACTGCCCTTTTAATTATTACAACAAAAGCTTGAAAATGATACCACACACATCCCCCTGACCCTTGAAAGCAAGGCTCAGTAAAACAAAGGCAATGGAAAGAATCCAAAGGTCAACATTTGCATAAGTTGAATAAAAGCCAGAAAGAGCAAAATTATTAAAAATTTAATTCTACAGTAAGTTCTACAATCAGTTCTCTTTCTATTCTATTGGTTTAAATTACAAAATAAGCTCCATGGATAGTGTGTTTAGGACTTCATTAAAATTTACTGAGCATATTTATCAATGCTTTTTGCAGAAAGCTTGTCATAAAAACCTGCACAAACCCAGTTAGACCTCCCTAATACAGTAATGATATATGATGGAGTCTTTTATTCCCTTCATCAATCTTCAGCCACACATTTACTTAAACAATCAATACTCAAAAATTATGATGTGTACACAAATTCAGGGCCTTGCAGCAATGAATTTGTTCAGTCAATAATAACTCCTAACATGAAGCCTCAGTCACTGTCAGTCATGTTCATCTAACCAACTACATTTTATTGTTCTGCTCTCAGGATTCAAAAGCACTTAAGGTAACACTAGTAGTAAAAAGCCTTGAGACTTTATATGCCCATTATGGTGACTGGGTTGTTTAAGAACTGGAGCTGGAGCTGCAGCATATGACTGTAAATATGCACAACAACAGAGACTCAGAGAGAAGTTTAAGGCACGGGCAAGAAACAAAAGAATCTGAAGTCAAAAGACTTCTACAGAAACCAGGAAAGGGATGCAATGGTAACAAAGGTTTGTCCTCCTTCTTCCCAATAGAGAAACAGCTCTATTATCAAATATTTTACAGTGTTCTTATTACTTTTTCTATTCTATTTACAAATAAAGAAACCTGGACTAGAATAAGGCATATTGAGCAAAAGGTCCAAGCCAGGCTCTACTCTATGTCCCAGATATTAAAGCAGTCCCAAGCTTCCAGGGATACCCTGTTTTCAGTACCCCTGAAACTAATGGACCTTGTCAAGTATCCAAACCCACAGAAATGTTTACTGCCACAAAATGATGATGCAGCATATACCAAATTATGACTAAGATACAAGCCTTAAATATTTGTAATAGAATGTATTTCTCTTCTAAAATGAAAGTGGAACCTGGCCTTGTACCAGCTTTAATAATATACAACATAGCTCTCATTTGCAAAGTGTTCAAAGAAACCCAAAGCTCCAGATCAATTAAATGAAGAGAACTTTATACAATTTTGACAACTAAACTGTTTCTCACTAAACAGCATCAGGAAGCTGACATAAGACCTCAGTTTCACAGAAATCTTAGAAATAAGCTTTACTGACTTCTCCACATGTCAACAGGGCCAGGCATTGGTTTTAGAGCCTACATGATTTATCAGGCACCCATGGATATTGAAGGCAGAACAAAGCACAAAGCACTTTCAAGTACTACTCAGTGACACAAGTGGCAAAAGCATACAAACACCAAAGCAGAGATCACCTGATGGTGCATGCTGTGCAGCTGCCAGAGTGACTATATTACCTATTAGGAAAACAACATCTCTGCTAAGAAAAATGTACAAAACATACCCACCACTTGCACTTTAAAATTCCCTTCAGCAACTACCCTGCTTTCCAAAGCTTCTTTTCCCAGGTAATTAGGGGTATTACTGTGGAGGCAATTCAGAAACTAACACTAAAGAACCTATGCTATTTGTACCAATATATAGGTCAGATTTAGATAAGCAAATCTCGACACAAAGAAATAAATTACCATGAAAAAAACACCACCTTTTTGCCCACTGATAGAATGGGATAAGAATGGAATTTTAATGAGTTTTCATATTTAATAAAATGCACTGTTATTCCCCAGGCTCTTCAGATAGTTGAAACAGTTGAGTGTGTTTATTGCATACATACAATGCAATGGAGATGCCAGAAGAAACAGACTTCCTAAACTGCACAGCTACATTTATTGAGCCTTTACTGTGTTTTAACAGGCACAGTCTNGAAGCCTAGCCACGACAACGACTGTGTTTTAAAGGCTCTCCCAATAACATCAAAAAGAATTCTGAGCAGTATCTAGGCACTAAAACATTTAACAAAATTATGTTTTTCTCCTTTCTGTAATCTTGCAACATTTGCCTCAATGAGCCCATACACAGACAGAACAATAGCCATGCAGAGGAGTGCACCTCTTGCTTTCTGTGTTCAGAGCCTCTTGTATGAACAGAGAAGTTCCATTTTGCAAAAATATATCCAACAGATGTGATTTGTAAAAGCTGATGACAAGAAAGGAAGATCTGAAACTGACACACTTGGAATGCTCTGATTTCATTCATTTAAAGTAAAAGTTGGCAAACAAGGTAAGAGCAATCCAAAATCTGACTAATTTAAGGACACATCACAAATTCAAGCAGCTAACCTGCCACAACGGAAGAACTTGGGAAAAAATATACCCTTATACTCAGTTCTGTTGCATTAGTCTATTTATTGTAGCATTGATTTTTTTTTTAACAATTCCTAAGAATCAAGCAAATTCAGGGACTTGTTAGGTTGAAATCCATTCCTTAAAAAGTACTGAAATAGGAGGAAATTGAGATGCCCCAAACTTGTCATCAACTAGCAGGATGCCATCACCTTCAGACTCACACCAATTCTGTGTGGCTGTAACTTTGTGTGTTCAAAAACTAGTTCAGGTAAGAGGTACTAAAGAACAGGCAGCAAGTAACGTTTGTTTGCCTAGAGAATCAGAAGCTGCTGTGGAAATGCACAGTGTGACAAGGAAGCAGAAAGACTGACACTGCAGGGACAGACATCAGCAAGCTAAAGCAACTATGAGGGAGATTGTTTTGCAGTTCCCAAAAGTTTGTTTCAGCTCACCTACAGACAAAAGTGCAAAGAACACAAAGGATGATTACAAACAGTAGTGTCTCAGGAAACAAAGACTTTGTAAATGAACCTACTGAAACACTAACAAATACAATAGTTTCCAGAAGATAAGGCCTTTTGCCAGTACAGAAAGATTCACCTTTTTTTTTTTTTTTAAATCTTAATATGACCAATTTCTTGAGGACAAGAATACTTTGAAGTGGATTCTGGCTGATGTCCTGGTGAGTAAAGAAAAAATAACAACCCAGCACAGAATAGAAGTTGAGAGAAGCTAAACTGTTCTTCCAACTCATCCTCATAGATGAACAATGTTCTGTTTACTGAGGAACTAAAATAACACATCTTGCTCACATTCCAGCAAAGTTAAAAATGCTATTCATTTTAAATTAAAAAATGAAGAGTGAAATATCTGTGCTTTGGAAAGAGAGTTACATTGGCCATAAAGTTCAGCACTCTTCAAAATGAGAATTTCTATCTGCAGTCTGCACCTTGTAACACATACTGTTCCCACATTTAACAGTAAAACAAGGAAGGACAGTATTTGATCCATTTCTTTGAGCCACTAATCTTTTTTTAACACACACTAAGTGGACACACTCATCTACATTAGTAGTACTTTTAAAACCTAAGCATGCAGAAGCTCAATTTCTAAACATCTGCTAGTCCAATTGGTACTGATACTCACCACACTGTCACTTTAAGGATCATTTAAAGGGAAAAGATCTAATTTTCAGAAGCACAATCTTTAGAAAGCTTTGCTTCAGAATAAACACTGCAACTTTCAAATGCAATTACAAGCTTCATTTATCTATCTGCAAATGTTATAGTATTAGTAGCTTTGTACAAGTCCTTTGATTGAAGCAAAAGTCAAAAAGGGCAACAGCTGCAACTCTAGGTAAAAATGACAATTCTGATTTCTACACAGAGGCTGTTTGCTGCCTTCTTAGCAGAAAGAAAACAACCGGACAGTTATTACACAAGCTTTGAATGTGCCATATGAGCTATTTGTGTTGATAATTGCCTAGTCACAGGCACTTCAGACAGTGTCAAAATCTATGTAAATGATTGTAAACAAAGAGCAAATGTTTCTCTACAGCTTGACTGACCATATCAAGGTAAGTATTCATTAGACTTTTGCAGCTTCAATTTAAAATCTCAAAGGTAGTAAATTGAGAGCAATGATGACCATATTTTTGCTGGTTTGGGACAAACTTGCATTTTTAGTTCAAAAAGTGTTTTTCTCAGTCTAAATAAATTATTAAAAAAAGACATTTTGTAAATAATAGCAGACAGACAAAAATAGGAATTGCACTGAGCTTCTACCTTTATAGAGACATAATCCCGACTTCTAATAAAGCTCATTTGATGAAAATATTTTAATTACTAAAGACAGTAATGCAATTTCAAAATCTACATGAAGTCAATAGAAGACATTCTGGAAATAAAAGGCCTATGTGTCTGCAGTACCTTACAGTTCAAGTTACATAACTGCAGGAAGAAGGAAGAAACTTCATGTAAATTGAATTACAGAGAAGAGGTCAGAGTAAATGACAGTGGAATCCACAGAAAGATATGTGTGCCTGTGTTCAGTTGCCTGACTTACAAGGTAACTGTTATGAATCACGTTTATGGAAGGCAGTATTCACAAATAGCTGCAACTGAAGCATTAACAGCTGATAATCAACTCCCAAGCAGTCCCAGCCTCTACAAGTCTTCAACGAGCACTGCTGAAAGCAGAATTACAATGTTCAGCATCTACAAGAATTTAAAAACACTTAAAGGGTAGTTCCTGTTACTAATTATACACCAGAGAGTCCTTCACTATTTCATGCTTTCTACTGCAGATGTAAGAGCTGAGGAAATGAGCCTGAAGTATTTATTAAATAACTTATTATTTTTACCTTTCACCCTAAAGAGAAACAACCCACAAACCCAAACATAAAAGAAATAACTATCAATGCATCCCAGCAGGGAAATCTGTTTTCTTCATCTTTTTGCAACTTTCCATTTCATTAAATTCTGCTCATGGCATAAGTCACTTCCATCCACAAACATCTTGTAGAAAATTAAAACCATATGTTGCTGCATATCAGTGTTGATGTGCACTATTACCCCAAAGCAGAGGGGGAAATGAAGAACATGCCAAACTTTATCTTGCCCAGTACTCAAACTGGTTTATCTGTCAACTTAGAATGAGCTGTCACTCCCACATGTTTAATTAGAAGCTGAAGAGCTTCACAGAATTATATCCAGGGCACTGCAACAGTCAGTTTCTTTCAACTGGAACACACTACTGGGATATTTAACTGAGTCCAGTAAACAAAACATGTTACCATTATGGGAAGGGTGAAGATAGTTGTGCCCTTGAAATGTAATACAAGATAGAACACTTCTGCTGCAAGGTAAGATTTAATTATGCTCCAGTTTTGATGAGCACAATATCACCACAGAAATTTTCTAGAGAAACAGAAGTACAATGTCATATTTCTCTATTTTCCTGTCATCTTCTATCTTGAGTGAATTCTATACTTAGTGACTTTGGTATTGTGCATCTAGAATCAGAGAATTATTTAGGTTGAAAAAGACCTGNCGTGGGTGGAGCCCTCCCTGGAGCTTCATTCGCGAAGCCTAGCCATACCATACCAAGTACACCACTAAACCATGCCACTAAGCACCACATTTAAGCATCTTTTAAACCCCTCCTGGGATGCTGACTCAGGTCTATCTCATGTACAGAATTTGTGGTGATGCACAATGATTACAGTCACAGAGAATCCTCACAAACATGGACACAAGTTTCTTCCCTGTTCTGACACAGATACCCTATCATCCTTTCTATAGAGCAATGATGCCCAGAGACAACACAGCCCCTTCCCCATATGGAAAATATTGCTGAAAGCATAACCAATGTCTCCATTACCAAGCAATGCTCCAACTTGTAGAGGAAACAGTGCTAAGGACTAGGCACCCATGCAGCCCATGTTCCAGGGGTTTATGCTGAATGAGCTGCAGTGTGGTGCATGAACCAAACACTCTTTAGCACCTGGAAGACATTAAATGTGCTGCTGTGATGCAGCTCTCTGCTTGGTATCACCCAAAGGGAATCCACTCTGCATGCTCCATGACCACCCAGCAATGCAAACCAAAGCACTGTGAAAGCAGAACTGACTGGAATACACATTTCCAAAGGACTTTCCTGATCTGAACCAACAGTAATGTATTTCCACTCATTAATAATCAGGAGTTTCATCTTCATCTGTCAATGCTGTTCTCTGCATAAACGTGGGGCATGGGTAATTTTTCAAAGATCTCTCAGAGTTACACTGCAGGAACACTGAATGAATACTTACACTGGAATGAGGCAACTAACAGGACTGTATTTCCTCATACTATAGGACACACGTTGCAAAGGGAAGGAAAGGGGCAGTCCAAGGAGGGGAAGAACAAATAAATAGAAGCTGACAAGACAAATGCACAACCATCAGTCAGCCAGGTCACAGGTGTTCAGAGGTTTCATTGGTCCAAATCTTTCAGATCACAGATACAGAATTAAAAGTTCATTTTTCAACTATCTCTCTACAGAGACCTTTAATACAACAATAGTTTTTAGTGAAAATAGAAGATCTGAGAAGGAGGAGGTATTTGGTCTTCTCATTGTAAAAGAGAGACCAAGAACTGGTGGACAGAAGATAAACACAGCAGAGAAAATTAAGTGCTGGTTCAATGTGCCAATGTTATGATATTTGCAAGGACAGTGAGAAAAAATAAAACCCCAACCTTTTCCATTTTTAGTAAGAGTCCCTATAGATGTCTAACTAGCCCAGATGCAGCAGTGTTAAGAAGTGTGCCTAGCATGGCAGAAGCTATTCTAAAAAGCTACATCAACTTCAGATAAAATTCAACATTCTGAAAAAAATGGTCTGAAAATAAATTGAGGAGAGGAAAAAAAGTGTAAATAGCAATAACTGTATAGATTAGCTAAATATAATAACTGCTTTAATGGATTATCTATTTTTTATTTCTGTAAATTAGAAAACAGGAAACTCCTCCTTAGCTAGTTATTATCCTTAAGCCATATTATTTCAAAGCTGAATTATAGCAGAACATTGCACTCCACTAGGCCCTGCAGAAATCATGTAAAAGAGGGAAAACTTGCAGTTACTTGCTCTAAATTTTGACCATTTGGGACTGAATTAACAACAGACCTTTAATCAGGACCAGGAGCTGGTTGCATTTATATTACTGTGATTAAAAAAAAAAAGATGTTCCACCTTGATTTACTTGCTGAGCCTTCAGTGCTGAACCTAAAATAACCTCTAAAAATACAGAAATATATGTCCTTCAACAAATATTCTTCACATTTAGTGAATTACTATTTGCTCTGCTCTGTTCAACAGAAAAAGATAACCTTTTCTCACAAATTACACACAAAGAAGCAGATATAAGTTTTACTCAGAGTATAAAAGTGAAAATCAAAAGAATGATGAAGCCTAAATGTAACTTGCAAGCTTGCTTAATTTCAAGTCTGCCTTTTTAAAAGAGGAACTTTCATACTGTGGCAGACTGAAAAATGGTTTAGATTATTCCATTTTTCACATTCTTCTTGCAGTATTTCCAAGTGCAATCAGAGAAAAGCTTTCAGCATTACAGACAGCTTGCAGTCCTGCTTGACAATCGAAGAAGATAAAACAAAGCCATAACTCCCTTCTATCATCTTACCATCATGTTTTTACTACCACAAAGACAATCAACAGAAAACAGCAAGAACAAAACAGCAGAATAAGAACTCCTGTTTCAAAAGCACAACACTTTAGCATAGTTCATGTTTTTATAAATCAACAACAAACCACAAATATCAAACAGCAGATCGTTTCCTAATAACAGGAGGCAGTAACAATATTTGCCTCAGGAGGAAGTTCATTCAGCTGAACTCCTTCAAGTTCACTTTCAAATGCACACATTAGCAAAGACAGGTCCTGACTTTTTTTCCACTGCTTCTTTTTGACCCCAAGCCCTCCCTCTGAAAAACTTCTTTCCAATAATGCATCAGAATGCAGCCTCTCCATGAAATAACATATCCCAACTCCTAGCTGGAAACCTTTGTAGCCATCCTGAACAGCTCTGGGCTAGTATACACAGTAGCCAGCCACATCACAACACACACATTAAGAAAGACAAACCACTTAAGCTATGGATTGTCTCTTGCTGAGCATTCACGTGCTAACAATGCAATTGCACCCTGAACCTCTGTCACATTAAGGGCATTAAAAGCCATATGAAAAATGAATAGATTGTCTTTTGCAAATTTATAGAGATCCTATAAAAATATGGAGGGAGGGAATAACAAAAAAAAAAACACACCAAGCTTTGCAAAGCTTTTTATTGAAATAAACGAAAATATTTCTCTTCCATTCCAAAGAACTCATTTGAATGTTTTTATGTAATGCTGAAGGTGAACATTACAGCAGAAACAAAGCAGAAAACAAAAATTGTTACATACAGTTCAAAACATGTTCCAAGGCTCAAAGCAAGCCTGATGAAAAAAGGTATTAATGGTCTAGAAAATGATCAGTGTAGCATTAATTTTAAACCGAAATAAAATTTAAATTGAGACAAACTAAAAATCCTTTTTTCTGAGGGCATCTCTTGAAAATAAAACTAGAACTGCATTTTGTGTGGCAGCTTTTTTGAAGCAAGTCTTAAAAAGATACAAAAGCATACTGTGTTTGCTTCATAACATCAAGTTAGGACTTGTGTACAATTAAAGAATACAAGTCATAGAAGAGTTTGGATCTGAAAGGACCTTAAAGATTATCTAGTTCCAACCCCCACATATTCACAGAATAATGGAAGTTTCTTAGAGAAGTAATATTTGAGTTTGATGGATTACTCTCACGGACCTTTCCTCTTCCCTTTGGTAACAAAGGCCAGAGGAATTTAAAACAACTTTGGAAATAAATCACCCAACTCTGAAACCTGCCTGACATGAAGTCTCTGTCTAGCAGGAGATTTTACAATACTCTTGAAAACAGTGCTAAAAAAAAGTTTCTTATAATGGAAACTCTGAGGGACCAAGAACTATAGTTTTACTAGGAGCTGTCCCTGTAATATTCTTTCCTTCATGTTATACTGAAATTTCCATTTTATTCTTAATTTGTCATTCTCTTCTCTAAGGGTAGTCCCTTAATTAAAGGAACTAGGGGATTTCTGCAACCTACCTTCTAGTTTCACTCTTTTTTTTTTCTCCTTAGTTCTTTGTGTTCTCACTAATTTTGCTCACTAACTTATCCTTCCAGCTTTAGCTGGTGACTTTTCAAATGGAAGCTTCAGAAAGTTGTACTGAAAAAAAATTGATTCAGCTGCTGAACTTTATGATGGAAGTTTTATTTTTCAAGACTATCATCCCAATCTTTGATTCAGATCACAATGAAAGTTTATGACAGCAAAAAATCCCACTACTTAAGCTTATTAGCGCACCAACAACAACTAGCTATAAACTACCTCAAATCTGAATACTTTTTAGAGATTTTTGGCTATTTAAGTATAAAGACAAGAACACTGAATACAACTGTCTCCATCAAAGAGAAACTGCAGAATCTTGTTCTGATGCAGACAAAAGTCGGGTCTGAACATATTTACATTCCCAAACAGTATCACTTCTGAAGCATGTAAGAATAAATCAAGCTGCTCTCCTGCTCTTACTCTTAGTTGTGTTCATGCTCAGCATGTGGTGGGAAAGCGAGACTGAGTTCAAATGTTTAGCTAGCTTTATAAAGATTAGTCACCATCAGACAAAACCATTCCTAGCTAACTAGAATTATGATGGTAGAAGGAATTCTGGTCACAGAATCCAAACCACCAGCAAATAACTGCCATCCCAAATCTGCTATGTGGCTCAGATCAGCAGATCACATCCAATTTGAGCCACTGCCTGCTTGACTGGAAGACAGGACAAAGGCAACATTGTGCAACCTGTAAGGACAAATAACTGTGTATTTAAACACAGCCCCAATTATTTTCTGTATACCAATGAAAATCTGTAACAAACAACTAACTAACTAACTCCTTAACTAGGAACCACCAAGCAATCCTGAATGGTACTCAGGAAATGCCATTCTGTCAGCAGCTGAGGACTACAGAGTGATCTAGAGCACTGCAAAAAACTGGAGGGTATCTACAAATTTGTATTAACCTCTTGGGACACAGAGGAAGGATCTTGGGACACAAGATCCATGGTAAAATCATGGTTGCATGCTTATCTTAAGGGATGTAACACTTCGAGTGTGTGCTTGTGTGTGCAAGTTTCTACTTGCAGAAAGAAACTTGCAACATCTTTAAAAGGCATCACTCTTGCATTCAGTTTCTCAGAGGTTTAATTTCCAGAAGTATCACCTAACATCAACTTTCACAAAAATACCACAGAATCCACCATTTCACTAACTACCAAGGAAAAGCAACATTCAGGATAGTCAAATATACTCTAAGGCATTAGCAAATAACCATTAAAAATGTAATGAAAGAAACAAGCCAAAGGCTAGCTAATGAGTACACAATGTCCATCTCCAGGTGAAGTGATAAAGAAGAATGCATGGGAAGAGAAATGGACAACAAAAAGCCTCATCCTAGTTAGGTAAACATATGACATAGGAAGAAAAAACCCAACAACAGTAGTTGGGTGTGGTTATTTTATGATTTAATGCTAAGTAATGGTAAGAATTTGGCAAAAATACAGAATACAGACAATCATCCTCTGGCTTTCATGTATCTTCACAGTTATCTTCCACTACAGCAGCTTTCTCAAGGTCAGCAGAATTCATTAAATTGTGTGTTTTAATTTTGTGAGGGTGGATCTTTTTTGTAATTGAATATTACATAAGACAGAAAAATGCTGCTTGTCCTAAGATTTAGTTCAAATCAAAGGTCCTCCTAATCATAGAGAGCATGAAAATTAAAAGCAGGGAGTTTGGGTGATGAAAAGAAGCCATATGACTAAAAAGTGAATCGATTTTCCAAAACGCCCACACAGACAAGAGCTTCTGATATGAAAAATGGTCTCTGCACAAGCTAAATTGCACAGCTTATTTTCATGGGAGGTTAGAAGCTGCACTACATGCAGATGATATGACATTTACTGGGATGAGATCTTTTTTTTTTTAAAAAAAAAAAAAAAAGAAACAACCACAACTTCTTGTGTTCTCACAGTATGAACAATTACTTGATTGTTCAATGCATATGGTATAAATACCAACAGTTATTTGAGTAATGATCTTCCTTTGGAATTTACATAGGCAGAGATGCTTGCTTAGTTTTTCCAGGCTCGTTTCCCTCTTGCTGCAAGTTTGGACTACTTTCAAAATGAGGTGCAACAATGTGCCAACAAAGCATTTGTGGCTTACCTTGGCACTGAAATCCTTGCTTCCCAAATCCCCTGCATAAAACAGAAAAAAAAAAATACTGTCTTAGTATTTTAAGTTATAATTTCTTCTCAATGATCTGTAACAACATGAAAATAGCTTCATATTAAATTACTTCAGGTTTTGCTAAGACAGCAACAGACTTTACAATACACAACACAGAGCAGCCCACCCATTTCAAAGCAGAGAACAATAGCTCTCCCCAGCTACAGAATTTCAGCTTCTGGCAACAATTTTTTAATTATTATTTTACAAGCTATTTTGGATTTACAATTATCATCGGCTGTGAGTACTGCATAATATTTCAACTCATTTAATGCAACATGTACACCTAACAGCAATGTAAAATATCCCAAGTCCTAGTAAAGGCATATAAAACAAATCAGACACAGTTTTTCACCTTAGGACTGCTTGCTGATGCAGTTCTGTGCCTCAGCTAGATACCTGTTGTCTGCTGCACAGAAAGGAGGCAGGTTTCAAATTGATTACTCTGCCAGTTTCCTTGCTTCATTTCCATAACAAAATACAAACGTTCCTGTAATACTTTGTCACTGAATACAGGGACATACAAACACTGTATGTGGCATCCATACATTATACACCTCTAGCAAATCCTGCTGTTGGTGGTTTGGTTTGTTTGTTTACCTTTAAACATTCAACATTCTCTTGCAACAAAAATAAATGTTCTCAGCGTCCTGCCTATAAACATTTCTCTGCATTGTGCCTCTTTGCAGAATGTTTTTCATCTGGAGAGCAGAAGCTGCTTACACTTGGAGACAAATGAACAAGAGCCATGGGCTGTAGAAGGCAGCCAGTAGGCTGCATGCAACGAGCAACATGAAGCTCAATTATTAACTTTGTGGAAATGTTTGTAAAAGAATTATACAAAGAATTTTCCTCCTTATTTATTTATTTAGAGAAGAGAGAAAAGGTTTTAGCACACTATTACTTCAGGTGGAAACTGAAATTACAAAACTTTGAGCAGCTCCATGCACTTCTACACAGCAGTCTCTACCAGTTACTGTTACAAGTAGGCCTAAATTCAGAAAATCAAAAGACATATAAAAAACTGTTTGTTTACTTGACAGCAGAAGTGACAATAACACACTGTCATTCTGCTGCTGTTATCTCTTGTCTTCACAAAAGTAAGCATGTACTGGAAGCATGCAAATGCAACTGCAGGAAAGCTGACAGCAAGACTAAGAACACGAAACAGACGTTAGTTTTTTTTTTTTATCCTTCTAAACAGACTTATTTGTGAAGAACATCCCTGTATTATCTGCTCCAAGAGCAATTCTTCAGTGTTTGAGCTGAGCTCATACACTAAGCAGCTGCAGTCCACTCCACTCCCTGAGCACTTGCAATGGACTTCTTAAAAAATATGAACACTTCAGAAACAAAGAAGATAGGTCAAAGTTGGTTAAGAAGATAGGGAGGCATTGAACTACTTTGGTAAATATCACCTGATCAAATGTAATCTAAGGTTGAAGGTTGTATTTACTATTCTTTATACCTTAAGACATGTTAATTGCCACATGTCATTTTGGAAACTGATGAACCCTTTTTTATGGTGGATGATGCTTTTCCAAGAGTTGCCCATCTTCAAATGAGGGAATGAAACAAAAGTTCTCGAGTTGTCAAGTGCTCATCTGATGAATGCTAAGAGCTTCCTCAAACTCACCAGCAAGACAAGGCAGGAGCACAGCTACTCTTGCCACCTGTCAGGATACCTTTTCACTTTCAAATTCATCCTGTCAACTCCTGACGGCATTCCACTTTGTTTTTTAGTTGTGCTACTTATATGCACAAACAGAGCCCTGCAATAACCTTGCAGCATTTTTCACACCTCCCAGTTCATTCTGGTTTAGATTAACTTGGAAGCAGTTTTTGAAGGTGTCTCACTTTGACAATACCAAACTTTGCATTTTATTTTTAAATTAGACAAAACTGGGGGGAGATAAAAACCTAAATATTCAAAAAGTTGACTTGTTTTTTCTGTAGTCTACCTTCTCAGTTTTCCTTCCTTTCCTCTCCTTCCTTATTCTGCAAATATACTTCAATAATTTCAGAAGCAATGACAGTCTTTCTTTCAGCAAACTGAGGAAAACTCAAGAAGGCAAGCAAAGGTCTGTGCCCCAACACACAAATGCGTAAGAGAAGAACAAGACACCTGCCATCAACACAGAACCAGCTGGGTGCAGACCCCTCTAGATCTTTTACAACTTTAGCTGAAATGAACCACAGCTCTCATCTCCAACAACGAAACCTGCAGTCAAAACTTGAGCAGGAGAGCAAAGGCTGAAGCTAAGCCACCCGTCAGGTGAAGGGGAGGAAGCCCAAGCGGTTTCTGCCGCGCACAGGCAGAATGCACACAAGACTGACCTAGAGGCGAGGCACACACCTCCTCCTGCTGCCTCACCCTGCGGAGGGCACAAGGCAGAGCCTGCAGCCTCCGCAAGCCCAGGGCTCGGCTGGGGAGAGGGAAGGGGCAGAGTAGTTGCCGAGAGCCGGACGGCTCGGCCTGCAGCGAGCTGCAACCCTGCCCAGAAGAGGGCACGGCAGGAACTGGTAGGTATGTTCCCCACTCCCCCACCCCCATCAGCTTACTAATAAGGGTGTTGGTAGGAAGTTTTCCTCCTTTCCTCCCCTCTCTTAACCCTTCTCTTAAAAAAACCCACCTTTCTCAAACATGCAATGTAGCAGCAGTGTCCCTGTACATTCCCAACCTCCCTCTGCAGCAGGAGGAAACAAAGCAGGCACTGCTCACAAAGTTACAAGGCAGGGCTACAGAAGTTGTGCCACACAACAACACCCACAGCCTGAAACAGAACACCTTCCGTGGCCGCTGGAGCGCTGGCTGAGCTCCCCTCCGCCTCGGGAAAGAGGGCACCGAGCAGGGGCTTCGGGAGGAAGCCAAGCCAAGCAGAACCCGGGTTGGGGGCGACAAGAGCTGAGGGAATACAGCTCTGGATGATTTGGAAAGTGATGTCCCCAGCGTGGGTCTGCGGACCCGGCTGATCTCTGCAGCACTGCCCAGCGCTGCCTCCCCCTCTCTAAGCGCCGGCAAGTTCAGGAGCTCCCCCGGCCCGACCCGGGCAGGGGTCCCTCGTAACATCGGCGGCCGGGAACAGCCCTCCCAGAGAAGGATGCGACAGAGCCAGGACCAGCGAGGCAATACGACTCTGCTCCAGCGGGGCTCACCTGTCTGACCCTGCGGGACGAGGCCGGGGGCAGCCACCCGCGGGAACGGCAGCACCGTGGGGGAGGGCGCTCCGCGGGGCCCCGGGCACGGCGGCGGCTACCCTCAGAGGGAGGAACCTCCTACTGCC